>CM065391.1:32370000-32450000 GCA_033060915.1 Euryodendron excelsum | reverse complement strand
CTAGAACTAGCTTATATATAATATTGTTTCTATTCATTGTATTGTTACAGCTTTCATATATACAAGTTAATCTTTTCTCTCTCTCTGCCTTTTTTTTCTATCCTTTCTTCATCTTTAAATATATATATATATATATATATATATTATTTCTTCATCATTCTAACAGTATAAGTCATACTCGTTCTGTTTATGTGAATTAGTTGGGGATGGCTAGTGCATTAGAGACCCTGTGTGGGCTAGAGACCCTGTATGGGCAAGCTTTTGGGCCCAAAAGGCACCACATGTTGGGCATATATATGCAAAGATCGTGGATTGTTCTATTCCCGTGCTGCGTTTTGCTATTGCCACTATTTATCTATGCAACCCCTGTTCTGAAGCTCCTAGGACTACCCGATGAAGTGGCGGAGGAATCTGGGTGGGTGTCTTTGTGGTTGATTCCAACTGAAGACAGCCGTGCTCGCGTGGGTTTCCTTGGTGGTTCTTGTGATTCATGCGCTCATCAGTTAGGTTTTTGTGTATCAGTTTCAATTTGCTCATCAGTTATCTATGCAACCCCTGTTCTGAAGCTCCTAGGACTACCCGATAAAGTGGCGGAGGAATCTGGGTGGGTGTCTTTGTGGTTGATTCCAACTGAAGACAGCCGTGCTCGCGTGGGTTTCCTTGGTGGTTCTTGTGATTCATGCGCTCATCAGTCAGGTTTTTGTGTATCAGTTTCAATTTGGGCTGTTGGGAAAAGTCGTCGCCTTCGATGTCTCTTATTGGTTTCTGTTTTTCGGGCTGTTTGGATGGGGTGGCTGTCCAGAAACTTGGAGTGGTTTCTACATTCAAGCCTTTTCTGGGCTTTGGGAGTTTGTCAAACTCTGCTGCCTCTGGCGTCATGCTTTGGTAGGCTCCTCTCTCTCTCTCTCTCTCTCTCTCTCTCTCTCTCTCTCTCTATATATATATATATATATATAGATATGTATATTTATATATACACATATATATATACAAGTGCAAAATGTACAAAAACTATGAATGAACATATAGTACGAACCTGCAGTCTGTAAATAACCTATTGTGTCATAGCTCTCAATTATTTACGTTTTGTACATTCAGCTTCGAGAATTGGTACTATAGAATACTGATACTGATGACTGGAAGACTGAAAGCATGAACAATAATGGGTGGGAATTGATGATTCCTCTTGCTTTCTTGGCTGAAACCGGATACCAATTTTAATTCGCATCTCTTCTTCTTCTTCTTTGTTAGCTTATTATTCCCAATCAATTCTTTGTCGATGACGGGTATATAATCGTTTGGCCTCTTCTTGATGACCTAATTGCTTTTGTTTACTCGACAAGTATCAACTAGGAAAAAGGTTAATAGTCCGTATGGAAACAGTTTTTTTTATTAAATAATTACTTAAAAGAAACATAAAGATTAAGTTGGTTTAAAAAAATTTTGGTTGGAGTGTTTTGTATTAATTTAAAATTTTTTTATTTTTTTATACAAAAATGATCAAACAACTCTCAAAGTAAATTAGATTGCATTTTTGTGTTGTTTTGTAAAGTTAAAGAAAGTTTTAACATTAATTATTGTAGTATCCTAATTTATTTTTATAATTAATTATTTTTCAAAATTTTTAGTATAGTAAAATAAGTAAAAAAAAAAGCTTCAAAATTTTTATTTTTTGTTTTTTGGCTTATTAGCCTAAAAAAGTAAATAAAAAAAAACTAACTTTATTGAAAGCTAAAAAAACTTGTTATCAAATATCAAGTGCTTATTTAAGCAAAAAATTAAAATAGCACTCAGAATAAGCTGTTTTTTAATGGACCTGAAAATGTGAACTATCAAATCAATGAGAACTATTAATTAAAAAATGTAATGCTACATAACTAAAAAATTTATACATAATTTATTATCAAAATGATGTGATTAAGTTGTACATCTATCATTTTTAAACAAAAAAAATTCACCAATATGTTTATTAATTATAAAATTGTTATCACTATATTACTTTGGTGCAGAATTCAACCAGAATAGTAATTTTCAATTAAAAATTGAAGTGCATATGTTATACATTCCTAGCACTTTAGAAAAAAAAAAAAAAAGAAGAAGAAGAAATAGGGGAAATTAACAACCCCACTTTTTTGTTTTTTTTGTTCCTTTCTTTACTTGTTTTTCTTTGTCCCGTTTTTGTTCTTTTTTCTTCTCTCTCTCTCTCTCTCTCTCTCTCTCTCTCTCTCTCTCTATATATATATATATACAGAATATATTGATTCAAAAAACAAGGTAAGTACATTAAAATAGGAGATGGGAAGATTACGGTGGCCGCCACCCACTCATCCACTCATCTCATTCTCACCTGGAATACAAGAGATCCAAACGGATCAGTTTAGACAGATTTTTCGGAAAAGAAAACATAGTGAATTAAGGGATCAATGCTGGGGATGCTAGCATACCAATTAGCTTGGCAACTGTACCACTACAAGGATCATAGATCAAAAACAACCATATCTAAGATGTCTTTAATAATAGACAACCATTCTTGTCTAATTAAAAGAGTGTCCCAAATTTTTAACCTGTGGCATAACCAGGTTCTGGGACTTACTCTTCTTAACTAAATTTCTTTTTAGTTACAATTTTTTTTTTGAGTTAATTATATTTTACACTCTTACACTTTATATCAAATTATACTTTGAGATTTTTATTTTTAACTGTATCAATTAAGTCCTTACACTTATAATTTGTTAGAATGTTAACTTTATGCTAATTTTTATTTTGAGAATTGGAAAGAAAATTCTCATGAGACAAACAAATAGCCTTCTTTAAAGGGCAAAAATATAAAATTCATTCTTTTTCCATTCAAAGATTTATCCGTATTGCACATGAGTCAAATTGGAAAGTTTTTACATGGAACCAAATAATATTACATGTATCACAGAGTTAATTACACTAATAATTGTGATTTTGAAAAAAAATTGTGATAGATTATTAGCGAAAAGGCTTGGGATTTGTTTGGTAGGGCTTATTTCAAGTTTTTTTTTTAATAACTTATAAGGAAAAAAAACTAATTTTTTATATCTTGTAAGAAAAAAAATAATTTTTTTATAAAAGCAAAAAATTTGCAAATTTCAGCCTTTTTTTTTTTTTTGCTTATAAGGCAAAAAAACAAAATTTAAAAAAAAAATTGCACCAAATGTGCCCTTAGTTACATCTTTGCACTTTGATTTTTACAATGTACTTGTCACACATGAACTTTTTAGTAGCTATTTCTCAAGCAGAAGTTAGCAAAATGTTGAAATTACAAGAAATTAGAAATGTAACTACTTAATTGTTACAATTAAAAACGAAAATCTTGAAGTAAGATTTCGTATGAAGTGCATGACTTCAAAGTGTAATTAACCCTTCTTTCATTCTTTTTATTTTTTTTTATTTTTTCCAATCTAATGGTGTGGCTGGTTATTGAGCGCAAGATAATCCTCTTCACAACTACAAGCCCTTCCAACCTTTAGGAAATTAAGTTGGGATTTGGTATTAACTCCTTCACCATAGCCATGCGTACTTAAGATATTTTAATAGGTTACCTAATTGTGTTATGTGACAAAAATGGAACTAGTCATTGAACTTAGCTAGTGATAATATTGTAAGTAGTTGCTATGAAGTGGATGCCATAGTTCAAACCTCATCAGCTCTCAAGAAATGAATAAATAAGGGGGCCCGCATAATTTGCAGAGTAAGGGTTGCAAATGAGCTTGGTGCAGGGAACGGAAAGGCGGCAAAATTTGCCACGGTGGTGTCCGTGGTGCAGTCGGCAATCATCGGCCTCTTCTTCTGCGTGCTGATCATGATCTTCCATGGCAAGTTTGCGTTGATCTTTACATCAAGCGCCGATGTGCTTGAAGCGGTTGATAAGCTTTCGTTCCTCCTAGCTATCACCATTCTTCTCAACAGTGTTCAACCTGTTCTATCCGGTGAGTTAATTTTAATGTTTGCCAATTGCCATTGTGCTATGAATGTGTAGTGTTTTGAATGCATTTCTTAGGAATAACTGTGAATATACCAACGGGCTTCATTTCCTGCAGGGGTGGCCGTTGGATAAGGATGGCAGTCGAAGGTTGCATACACAAATTTAGGATGCTATTACCTTGTTGGACTTCCCCTAGGAAGTGTTTTGGGGTGGGTATTTCACTTGGGTGTTCAGGTATGTTTGGTTCTTTCCCCTTCTTTTTTGTGGCATTTTGTGTAGCTAATTAATGAATGTCATAAGGTGAAGTTATAAGTTAATAGTCTCTAAAATCCAAAGAAAATGGAGAAGAGAGGGAGAAGAACCTCCAAGATAGTCTTTTAAAAAGTTCAGCAGCTTGATATCAATTTTTAACTGACACTGAGTTTGGGCAAATCAGGGCATTTGGGGAGGGATGATCTTTGGAGGAACCGCTGTGCAAACAATAATATTGGCTATGATAACAATGCTATGTGATTGGGAGGAGGTACAGTACTTAACAACTTTTCATTTGTTAACCCTTTTTTTTTTTTATATCCGTATGTACTGATATATATATATATATATACACACACTATTATAAAACAAATTCATTTGGTGAAACTTTCACTTTGGTAAATCCTTCATTTTTGTGAGGTTTTTTTTTTCTTTTTTTTAAAAATGACTCAGGAAATTTGTCATATTTACATTCAACTCTTTTCTCCTTCAAATGGGTAGATTCCAGGCTGAGAAAGCTGCTATGCGTGTTCAGAAGTGGTCAACTCCCAATCCAGATGATGGCTCGTAGGTTGATCAATTGCTAATTGTTAAGCTGATGGCATTTATCTCTTGGTTTTCTGAAACCCTTCTGCAAGAATGGCATATTTGTTCGCAGACTAGTCGTACGCTCGGAAACGAGATACTTCAGTGCTGTATTTGAAATTGGGACTTTGAATTGTAAAGTAAAAGGCAAATAAAATTACTTGTACATATATATTATTACTTTAATAGGTAACCAAAAAAATTAAATTTTTTTTATAAATATCTATTTATTTATTTTTTATTTTTCTAATTAACCCTACTAAAAAAAGAAAAAAAAAAAGATGCTTAGCTTCTTTTATTTCATTTTTTCTTTTTATTTATTTTTTTAATTTTTCTTTATGTTCAAAAGTCCAATATTCAAACATAGCGTGTGCAGTCTAGTTTAGAGGCAAAACAGTGTTCGGGGCTAACTAGTTGAATAATCATAATTATCATCTACCAATGCTTAATCTACATATGGATTAGGAGACTTAATTATATGAGATAATTACACTTTATCCCATTGTGATTTGAGTAATCTCATGTAGTTTACAAATGAACACACAAATTCCTAGTACTTGACTTCTCCTTTTAAGAGGTTGTCAAGTGATTAGATTTGTTAAAAAAAAAAAAAAACAAAAACAAAAACAAAAACCCCTTAATTTCGCCATAGGGTTATTTTTAATTTAATCTTTTTAAAATGAAACATCAAAAAGATAATTTTATCCTTTCATGTCCAAATAAAAGATTGTTTTTTACAAGAGTATTTTTTAATTTCATCAAAATTGTCACGATGCCATCTATTCTGCAGATAATTAAATCCAAATTATAAGAGAATTATGTATTTATTTTTACATTACAAGTGTTATCTGATTTTTGCTCAGATAAAATGTAATTGCCAATAGACACATATTTACTTATGTGTTTCCTCCATTTTTGTGTACTTTTGCGGGCACAAGCATGTGCGCTTCATCATTCAGCAAGCACTTAATCCCTAGTTAATCCAAACTTAATGTTCTTTCAGTCATACGATTTTCTTCGATAGAAAAGTGTATTTGGGAACCACGGTACTGTGAGTGGGTTTAACGGTATCAGTACCAACAATAAAAAATATATATATATATTTCAATAATAAGTAAGATTAGTTTCAATAATAAGGAAGTTTTTCATTTGATATAAGCAAATTGTTGTTCTACAAAATAATAAAAGTTAATTATCACCGATAGTGATCTTGCTTATAACTCGAACTAATCTATTTTACTATATTGAGTACTAGTACTGCAAAAGGCACTAAAGGTACTATAAAATTTTTCTATTTGTATAAAATTTTTAAACAAAAACTTTTACTAAAATAATATAACAATAAAATTATTGTAATTAAAAGAGTTCTTAAATGATATCGTTGTTTTTAAATGATGAGTCAGTCAGCCACATAATATACAAGGCAGCTATGTAGGATTATTGATTATAATGATGTAGGTACTTTAATGTATTCCTCTAAGACGCACGTATAGGTCATAAAATGCTTAATATTTGCAGAGTCTATGACATTTTTAGGTGATAATTTTGTGTACCTATCACAACAGATAATTGTTGGAATATAATAACTTTCAAAGCAATTATCAAAAGACATCTATATTTTGGTCGTTACTTTTAGGCGAAGGGTTAAAAAAAAGTAATGAAATTACAACTCCTTTTTTGTATCAAAATGAAATTGCTAATTTAATTATAAACGAATCAAAAGAATCTTATTAGTCAAGATTCTAATGTAAGTACTTGTCCAATCTCCATTGTATTTCGGTTGATGATTTTATCACTCGTCAGCAAGGGAAAAAAGAAAAGAAAATAAAATAAATTCTGTCGCTCTTTCAAACAAACAAAAAATTATAAAAAGAAAAGAAAAGAGAGAGTTAAAAACCAACCAAAAAAACTCAACCACGTGATTCATTAATGCCCAGTCCCATTTGGGCACGGATCTTGTTATTATAATCACATGCCCAATCCCATTTGGGTAAGGAGCAATGTTAAAGAGCTTAAAATTAAATCACAATTACTTTGGTTGTAATAGTAGTAGTATATGTCTACACTCATTTGCAATTATGGAAGTAGTTCAGTCATTAATTGACTATTATGCTAAGTACATTATTAATTTTATCTTATTCGTCTAAATAATAGTTCTGTACAAATTGGAAGAAGTAATCTGTCGAGTTCCTAGGCTCTACAGTAAAAACAAAAAAAAAAAAAAAAAATCTACACTCGTTTTCCTCACATGGCCAAATGTCAAACATGTGAAAGCAAATGAGACTTGTTTTTCTCACCCCGTCGACACAATTCCCTCCCTGACCTTATTCCAAATTTCCATTACAATGACTATTATGTCTTTTTACACACCCTTCCCCTACCTTTGCCCAGGTTTTTTTTTGTCAATTTTGTGTTTTTTTTTCATTAGTTTTGTTTCTTTTTTTTAATCAGTTTCTTTTATTTTTTATCAATTTTATTTCTTTTTTTATCAGTTATATATATATTTTTGAACTAAAAGTTTTTTTTATTACATGTTTGTAATCTTTTATTTATTTTTTAGTTGTAGATTTTGAGAGTCATTATTTGTAAAAATTTTAAAAAGTATAAAAATATTGATCAAAATAAAAAATATATATATTAATCTAACAAAAAAAACTGACAATTAATAAGTAAACACATTTATAGCTCGCGAACAAATACTTTTTTTTAAATGAAGAGTACATATAATAATACACAAAAAAGAGATACATGAAAATATATAAAAATACAAATTTTAATCAATATTGCCTCCAAATTCTGCTCCCGATACGCTTGCTGTACCTATTACTTCGTACCACAAATGAACACGTGAAGCAAAACTAATAAAAAAAAAAAGAAACAAAATTAAATAAAAATTAAACAAAACTGAAAAAAAAATATACACAAAAATATATAAAAAGTTGAGGTGTCGGGTTGGGAGAGTAATTTAAAAAAAGGAAGAAATTTTGACATATGTTAAAAATTAAATAAAATAAAATAAATAAATAAAATTAGTGAAAAAAATAATAAACAAAATTGATTAAAAAAATAAACAAAAGTAATTAAAAAAAAACTAAAATTAAATAAAAAATTAAATAAAACTAAAAAAAAATACAAGTGGATGAATGTGAATAACTTATTATTTTAAAGAAAGAGAATGAGTATAAAAGTAATTATGATGAGGAACAAAATTGACAGACAGAAGAGGACGTTGTCAGGAAAGTGAGAGAAACAATTTACAAGCAACTACTTTAGAAATTGTTTAGTTTGACAAATCGAGAATTACTTGTCTAGCATTTTGTCGTAAATGGCTGGCGTGTACTTCTGTATTGGTGCAACGCCAAATATTGTCAACACTCCAGCGGCCATTGTCCAAACTCCAAAGTCTCTGTCCGCTCGAATTTTGTCAAAAGCATGTTACATTTATAGTTGTCGAAATGAGAAGGAGAAGTGAAACACGTTAAAAAAAATGAAAGTAGAAAGAGTGGCTAAAAAAAAAAAAATCATGAAGTGAAAAATATTTTAAAATTTTTTTTCGAAATTTAAAAGAGACTTTTAATAAATTTAGTAGAAACTTTTAAGAAATTTAGTGAAAATCTTAAGAAAACTTAGTAGAGATATTTGAGAAACTTAATGAAAATCTATGTAAATAATTTTATAGATACTTAGTTAGAACTTAAAAAAAAAAATGTATAAAAATTAACATTTTAAGTTTTCGAAACGTTTCCTAAGAGTTTCTCTTAAGTTTCCTAAGAGTTTTCGTTAAGTATCTAAATAGTTTTCTACAAGTTTATCAAATATTTATCAGGAATTTTCGAAACGTTTCCCTAAATTTTTTAAACAAGTTTCATACCCGTCTTGGAAATGCGTTTCCGAAAACACGCATTTCCACCTCCTAATTAGATTTTCGTGCAACTATGGTTACATTTACCTACATTTCTTTTAAAAAAACAAAGGGCCATCCCTGGAGATATTTTTAATTTTTTAGGGGCAAGCATACTTTATTTTTTTGTAGATTTAGCAAAAATCAAATAATTTTTATATGGTTTAAAAGTGAATACATAATCTTTTAATGATTTAAACTTATTTATAAAATGGATAGAACTATGACAAATTTTGTAAAATAACAAAAATGGCCCTGTGAAATGACCACTCTTTATTTTAACATAAATGACAAAATTATTTTTTTGATGTTCTATTTTAGAAAGATGAAATGAAAAAAATACTCTAATACCTTAATTATCTTTAATTCTAATGTTTTCATCTATTTTAGAGTTAAGTCTAAACTATAAAAAATTTATGTGTTTACTTTTAAATTACATAGTGGAGTCATATGATTTTTTCTAAAACCACAAGGGAATAAAGTATATTTACCCATAGTTTTTATTATTATGTAGTTAGGAATGTATAAGTTAACTAACGCACACTTTAATTAATTTTTTTACCGGTCTAGTTAAAGGTAGACCATCAATATCAAGATTAAGAGATTCATAAAAGATAAATCTTTTATGATCTAGTCCAAAAAGAGCTATCTAGTTTTAAACTCAGTACACCTAAATTTACAATTTGTCTCTGTCTTCACTAGGCTATGATTATATCTAGAGATGTTTATCTCACAAAGATTAAGCACGGTCCATGATATTTTTCCATACAAACCGTAATTATGCCTAAATCGGAATTTAATTGAGAATGGAACGAGTAAGATGACAATGATTGAGGATTAACAAAATGAGGAAAGGGCTCTGTTCGGGCTGCTCAACATTCCTAAATTACATTATGATTTTTTTAAATAGAAAAAGAAACTTAGTCAACACCATAAAAAATAAACGTAAACAGAGAGCGTGAGATTTGAGTGACAAATATAAAAATGTAGTAACAATAACAATAAAGTGAAACAAAACCATGGCCATTGAAATCTTAGTCAACTGTCACCAATATGCAATGGCCCACCGGAGAATAATTAATTGGCGATAGTTCAAGATTGGTGGCTGCTAAATAGCTCGAATCTCACTGCTATAGATGCTTTATTTTCATAAAACAGCCCTTTATCCCGGGATTGCTTGTCCCATACGCCGGGAAGATAGGGTGGGACAAGGCTATTCCTTCTCCTGTACCACACCTTGGCCCACGCAATCATAAGTGATAATTTTTTCAGGGTAATTGCAATAAAAAAAAATACAAAATTTTTATACTAAATAATATTTTTTAATAAAAGTATTTTATTTAAAAATAAAATATTTATTATAATATATTTTAATTATAAAATTGTCACTATTATTTTTACTTACGCATTATTTTGTATGTAAATATTGTAAAAAAAATTTCAAGAATAGCAATTTTTTTTTTTTTCCAAACAAACAGACAAACACAGCCATTCGGAATACTGTCAAACGCAGCCATTCTTCTCTCTCTCTCTCTCTGTCTTTTGTCTAGGGATCTTTATCCTCAGCTTTTTGAAGGCTCTATATTATTTTTCCTGATGGAGGGTGTTGACAGGGTTGAAGAACTTAACCAGCCCTTGTTACAGGGTTCAGCGTCAAAAGGGAAGGCTCAAGTTGAAGAAGATCACGAGAAAGATCTCAAAACAAGAATATGGGTCGAATCAAAAAAGCTATGGCATATCGTCGGTCCCTCCATCTTCAGCCGCGTCGCCAGCTACTCCATGAACCTCGTCACCATAGCCTTCGCGGGTCACCTGGGTGACCTCGAACTCGCTTCCCTTTCCATCGCCAACAACGTCATCATCGGCTTCTGCTTCGGCCTCCTTGTACCCTTTCTCTCTCTCTCTCTCTCTCTCTCTCTACTATGCCTACATTCGTGTATATATATATATATCATGCTGACTCTGTTTTTGTGAATTAGTTGGGGATGGCTAGTGCATTAGAAACACTATGTGGGCAAGCATTTGGGGCCAAAAGGTACCACATGTTGGGAATATACATACAAAGATCGTGGATTGTTCTATTCTTATGCTGCGTTTTGCTATTGCCCCTGTTTTTGTATGCGACCCCTGTTCTGAAGCTCCTTGGACAGCCGGACAACGTGTCGGAGCAATCTGGGTGGGTGGCTTTGTGGCTGATTCCGTTGCACTTCAGCTTTGCATTTCTCTTCCCGGCGCAAAGGTTTTTGCAGAGCCAACTGAAGACAGCCGTGCTCGCCTGGGTTTCATTGGTGGTACTTGTGATTCATGTTCTCGTCAGTTGGGTTCTTGTTTATCCGCTTCAGTTTGGGCTGCTGGGACTAGTCGTTGCCTTGGATATCTCCTATTGGCTTTTGTTTTTTGGCTTCTTTGGGTATATTCTGTGGGGTGGCTGTCCAGACACTTGGAGTGGTTTCTCCATTCAAGCCTTTTCTGGGCTTTGGGAGTTTGTCAAACTCTCTGCTGCCTCTGGTGTCATGCTTTGGTACTCTCTCTCTATGTATCTATCTATATATATACACGTACAAATATACAGATACTAGAAATGAACATATATGTAAGAACCTATGTGTAAATAACATATTCTGTCATAGCTCTCAATTATTTACGTTTTGAACATGCAGCTTGGAGAATTGGTACTATAGAATATTGATAGTGATGACTGGGAAACTGAAAAATGCTACGATAGCTGTGGATGCATTGTCCGTCTGGTATGGGAATTTTTTTTTTCCTGATTAGAGCCATTGGATTTTGGTCTATTGATGACATAATTTCATATCGGGTTCTTGTTTAAGTGTGTTTGGTTTTGACTTGACAGCATGAGCATTAACGGGTTGGAATTGATGATCCCTCTTGCTTTCTTGGCTGCAACCGGGTACCATTCTTCCTGTCGATCTCTTCTTCTTCTTCGTTAATTATCTTATTGTTTTACGCACTTTAATTCTTTGTTGAACTTATTGCGTGATAAAATGGAAATGAGGTTAAACCATCAAATCAACGAGAACTACTAATTAAAAATGTACATGTTATACCAACCTACCTTTCTAGAAAAAGTAGAATTCGTACATATATATATATATATTTACTAAGGATGTGCCATATTTGAAGCCTACTCTCTCATTAGTTATTACAAGTTTGTGTATACCACCGCCCGCCGCTACGAACCCAGCTTTAGTCTTCGCCACAACTGTGCAAAGTCAATGCTGAAGGTACAACACTTATAGAGACTCAATGCTTAAGACCATTTGCATAAACTGTTTTTATTTTTATTTTTTATAATTCTTTTTACATAATTGTGTAACATATATATCAACCTTACCCAAAATTAAAAAATAGGAGATAGAGGAATTTAAGAAAAAAGAACCCCACTTTTCTTTGTTCCTTTCTTTATTTTTTTTCTTTGGTCCACTTTTCTCTTTTTCTTCTTCTTCTTCTTCCTTCTCTTTTTTTTTTTTTTTTTTTTGTGATTTTGCATAAATATAGAATGAGAAAGGAAGCAGGAGGAGGACAGTTCAGAAAGTTCCTTGTCTTTACCAAAACCCTAAACTAGAATTGAAAATGAAGAGCAGTTCTCTGTCTTGTTGCTGACTTGCAGTAACGTGTTGGGAGCAGGTTAAACAAAATCAAACGGAAGCGTACGTTAACCACCGACCCCTTTATCTCATTCCTCTTATCAATCAGAGATCTCTATCCACCAATTGATGTTTAAGTTAGATTTGGACACCTCCATTTTAAGCCAATTTTTAGTGGGGTTTTTTTTTCTTCTTTTTCGCGCACAATAAACAACACAATTTTTTGCCCAACATCAAAAAATAAGAACCGTTTGAGAATTGTATTTGGAATCTCTCTCTAAATAAGATGGAATTTGACCCGGCTCCCAAATCTCTATTAAGTTAGTGGTTAGAATAGTAAATAAGTCGAGTTGAGTAGTGAGTTATTTAAATTTAATTGAAATCCTTAACGAGTTTGAATTGTGTTAAACTTGATTTATTTAACTTTCAAATCAATCTCAAACGAATTTTGATCAAGGCGATTATGAGTTAAGCTTGAGTAACTTAAATTTTTTAATATATTTTTACTTATCATGCAAAAAAAAAAAAAATTGGCAACTTTAAAATGTGTTCAACTTTGTATAACGAGTCAATTTTAAATAAGTTTTTAAAGAATCGAATGCAAACCAAACTCAAATAACTTAATTCGTTTACGATACTAGTTGTGGTCTCTCAGCCAGATATCCTTTCAGGAAACCAGCCAGCGGTGGTTGCAAAGCATTGTACTGCACATCATCCACTTGACCAAAGTTAGTTGCAACTATAGGTCGATCAATTAGTGTTAAAATAGGTCAAACTTTATATTTATGGGCAAGTGCTAGGAGGTGCCCTTTGGGCCTCACTTAAGGTGAAATTAACGAAAGATTTTGACAAAATATCCAAGTATTAATGTTGTCTCTCTGGATTATGGAATTATTGAGAGAAAAAAAAAATGAGCAATAAAATTACTTTTGTTATTTGGTTGTAAAGAAAAGTGGTAAGTAAAAGAAAATAAAAGAAAGAAGCATGCTATGGACAGTCGCAACTGTCTAACACAATCAGTGGCTGTTTTTCACATCAACTGGGCCTCACCTATTGATGATGAAACTCAGCTGATGTAACGAACAGTCATTGATTGTGTTGAACAGCCGCGATTGTCCTTAACAACAACCTAAAAGAATGAGAAATCCATATTATCTCATTTTCTTGTCTTTGTTATTGATAACTATATGTTTATTTCCTTCTTATTTTGCTAATTTAATCAAACGAAAGCATGAAATTTGAAATCCTATTTCTGTTAATTTTTTTCTTTTTTTTCCCTCAATAAATTCAGAATTCACATACGAACAGACACAAACAATCATCTTGTATCTATTCGTAATGAAAATCGTTTACAAAAAATGGTAAGTCTAACATTACCATTCCATAAATGATATTATTATGGTTGTTATCAAAAACTAAAATGTCCAGTGTCCACTTTCTTAATTCACCCTTGGTCAAATAACATCCTCTTCTATATGCTTTCTCTCTCTTCCGCCTCTGACCCTCCTCACCCTCCTTTATTGGATCAAAGGGTTTAATTTGTTAAACCAATGAATGAAAATGCATCTCTATTGCCCGGGGAAAACACAACGTGAAAATTAAAACTGAAGCACCCCAGGGTCAATGGTGTGCTTGATTTGGAGGGCTTTTCTGTCTTTTCACAAAATTTCCCCCGCAATAAGGCCAACCATTTTAGTATGGAGTCTATGGACTAACCGGACTCAAGCGCAAGTTTGGTTGTAATGTCAAATCCCAGCATAAATGTTTGGTTTGTTCTCACCACAGATTAGGGTGATGGTAGGCCATATAATGATAGGCGATGGAAAATAAATATTACGACAGTTGCGGTGTCACCAAATGACAGCGACCACCCGAAGTAGTTGCTTGTAGGTGTTATGAGTTTGAAAAATTATGTTCTTGGAATGCCACTACGCTCACAAAACAATGTGTCATCTTGCTGGGTGAACGCATCCATTAGATCTATCTTAGAATACACATAAAAATGAAAGAACTCATTATTTTATGAAAATTGGAGCAATAGAGATGTACCGTTTTAAAAATACCAAATAATTTTCTTTTTGAATTTTTTTTTATTTTTTATGATAAATGTTTAGGCCACTTTTTGCACATCACGATTAATTCTTGAACTTTTGTAATCTCACGTCCCACACAAATTGAATAATTATTAAATCAAACATCGTGAGGATAACCCAAATAATTGATACTATCTAAGAGCTTTTTGAATAGAACGATTGTGGTGTACCAACGCAGAGAATGTGGAAGAAGACGAGACTAGGGGAAGGCTTAACCAGTTTTGAGAATTGAGATAGAATAACTAGTCATGACATATAAATTAGTTTTCAATTGCTTTGGTAGAGAGAGAGGTGTCTAATTGCCTTGGTAGAGAGAGAGGTGTCTAATTGCCCTTGACTCTATTAATTATTATTTAATTAACATTCTAACTTAGCAATGAGTGATGGGAGGAGAACATAACACTATTCGGAAAATTATTACCATCAAGTGGTTAATTCAGTAGATAAGAATTCGGATTTTGTCTCTTAATATTTGAATTCGAGTCTCTATACCTATTTGGTGAGGTTAAACCTATTTTACAGGGTCAAGAGAAAATAATAGGATTTAAGCTTCAATTTCGACATAGGTCTAGTGAGAAGTCTCCCATAGATGACTGACGGGCAATACTCCCTAATTGATGAAATTCTACCACACACAAATTGAGATCCATAGTGTTTTTGCTCTCAAATGTACTAGTCAAGTGTTCAAATTGTCTTTCGTCACGTGTGCATTCTATGCTCTAATCTAGTCTTCAAATTGCAAGCTACTAAAAGGTTTAATATTTTGTAGTAACTAGTAATACATTCTCAATTCTTGATATATTTGGAGAGTGTAACTGAATCTCATTTTTCATGTTGAAATTTACAGAGTAAGGGTTGCGAATGAACTCGGTGCAGGGAACGGAAAGGCGGCAAAATTTGCAACCGTGGTTTCGGTGGTGCAGTCAACAATCATTGGCATCTTCTTCTGCATGCTGATTGTGATCCTCCATGGCAAGATTGCACTGATCTTCACATCAAGCGCCGATGTCCTTAAAGCAGTTGATAAACTCTCATTCCTCCTAGCTATCACCATTCTTCTCAACAGTGTTCAACCTGTTCTATCTGGTGAATTTGATGTTCGCCATTGTGATTTGAATGTCTGGTATTTTGCATTTCTTTTGAGTGACTGTGAAACCAATGGGCTTCAATACCTGCAGGGGTGGCCATTGGATCAGGATGGCAGTCGAAGGTTGCTTACATAAATTTAGGCTGCTACTACCTTGTTGGGCTTCCCCTTGGAATTGTTATGGGGTGGGTATTTGACTTGGGTGTTCAGGTATGTTTGTTTCTTTCCCTTTCTCTTTAATAGCATTAAGGCTGTTCATGTTCTAGAATTTAGTAATTAAATATAAAAGAGAAAAGAAAAGATGAGGGGTTCTTTCATTTTGTTTTCTTTTTTCTCACCTTTTTCTTTTCATTTATTTTTCTCTTAATAAACCCGAGTTCCAAATAGAGCATAAGCAAGCATTTTAGGTATTCTATATAACTAAAAAATTTATGTTGAATTTATGTACCTTGTACAGAATAATGTGCTGAATCAGAGTCTTTTATTTTAAAGCAAAACATTCATCATGATCATTTTTAATTATATAATATATATATATATATATATCATTATCACATTATTATGGATGGATTGGCTATCAATTTTTACTTTTAAAGTTCAACAGCTTGCCATCGATTTTTCACTTGACACTGACTATTGGTGAATCAGGGCATTTGGGGAGGGATGATCTTTGGTGGAACTGCTGTCCAAACAATAATATTGGCTATCATAACAATGCTATGTGATTGGGAGAAGGAGGTATAGTATTTAACAAATGAAAATTTGTTAACCCTTTATTTTTTTTTAATTTTATATCCGTATTTACTGACATATATTAAACTCTTTTCTCCTTCTAATGGATGGATTGCAGGCTGAGAAAGCTACTACGCGTGTTGAGAAGTGGTCGAGTCCCAATCCAGATAATGAATCATAGGTTGAGCATTTAATTACTTATTATTAAGCTTAGAGCATTTGCCACCCGAGGGTCAAATCTGATGCATGTTGCGACAAGTTTATTCTCAATATGTCAGTGGGCTTGGCCTTGGGTAGGGTTTTTTCAAGGTTATTTTTTGTTGGAGTCATTTTGGTTATGCAGCCGAAAGAGTCCCAGGTAGTGATTGATGACATTGATAACTTCTGAGTTCAGACTCATATACAGAAACAGCTGCATGGGCCTGGTAACTGGCTCCTTAATTTTACAGCGATTAAGTTGGTTTTCTGCCACATTCATCACCACAAATGTTGAGAGAGACAGAGTATTTGCGGTTATATTTAGCGGATATATATCTAATTATCTATATGCAAAGAAGCGTCCTGGAAGACATTACGTTCTTATTTTGTTGATTGCCTTTCGGTCCTTATGACATTGATGCAGCATGTTCATTTTCTTTTATCATTGAGTTTTGGTCTATTGAGACAGTGCTCTAGGAATTCATTAAGTACATAACAATTGGTTCCCTTTGTTAACTGAGACCAAACATAATTGGTTGGTGGAAATCTCTCTGTAAATACACTTGATTATCTGATATTTAATTTCTTTACAACTATCGAAAGAAACAAACCAATAGCGTTCGTTAATGCTAGGCTTTCAGTCTTTCGGACTTTTCAACCATTGAAACCTCAGTAATTCGTACGCGAGTTGTTAGGATTAGTTCATGACCCAGTCCGAAAATCTCAGGATTAGTTCATGACCCAGTCCGAAAATCTCAATTAGACATACTTCATAATCGTTGTAGTCACGATCACCGATGCATGATGCTTTTAAATTAGAATAATAATTGAGAGGTGAAATGTGTTAATCAGTGGAACACGTTTTCTTTCTTGATGACTTTTCCTTTCATAGAAAACGAATGAAAAAAAATAAAGGGCTTTGATGGATTCACAATGGGATATCCCCGACCCCACTAATAAAAACCTGGAAAACGTTGTTCTTTGAAAAAAATTATAGAGAAAAAATTGACAGTCCAAATTAAGCGCATTCCTTCAAATCCGTCCAAATTCTAATATATTAGATTCTTGTTATACATCAACAACACAACTTGATCGTAATTGAATAGATTCCAACAAAATTAATATCTACAAGCCTCCAATCCCAGGAAGGGAAAGACAAAAACAAAAAAGCATGAGATGGGGCTGCCAGAAATCTGCATATTGGGGCTATGAAAGCAAAATTTAAATGAAATTAATATAATACTCAAATACACAATACAAGAAGGCACCGCTGCAAAACTATTTTAATCTCAAAATCAACCAGGAATTAGGGCATTGTGACTTGGTGAGTGATGAGTCATGTCATAGCCGGCCGAAGGGCCAGGTGTACCCGGTCCATGCCTAGCCATTCACCTCCATATGGCAACCTTAAGAGTTGACTCGGTCTTACAACCTGTTCTCCAAACCGAGTTGACTCACTTGCCTCCTGTGCTCTCTCCATTCTCACCAACCACTTACCCCTTTCTCTCTCTTCCTCCGCCTTCGCAAGGTTCGTCTTTGTTTCGCTCACCAAATCCCAAAACGCATCGTATCTTTTCCTATTCACAAACAACACCACCAATCCCTCCCTGCAGTCCTCTAACCTCTTCAAACAACTCGTCAACTCGGCCAACACACCGGAGCTCGACCCGTTAATTCTGTTCCTGCACTCACTGAGTCTGACCAGAATTCGGTGCTGAGTCGAACGGTAATCCTCGGCAACCAAATTTACTACCTCGTACACCAAATTGTTCTGTTGGCAATACAGTGAATCTGGAGCTCTACATATTTCTTCAACCATGCTCACCAAAACATCTATATCTCTTATCAAATCCGAGTTCAACAACGATGTGATGGTGACTTCATCATTGTAATCCACCTTTGTTGAAGATGAAGAAGAAACATACGTACCCAAAACCCTAGAAGTCATTAGATTAGATTCCAAAACAGTAGCGTACCATCGAACCCACGACGACAACTCCCAAGTTTCCGTGTCTCTGCCGTCGCGAAACCTCGAAAGGTTGAGGAAATTCCGGCCGCCGGCTGAGGGGTAGATAGAGAGCTGGTCCCTGAGGATGAAGGAACCTCTAGTGATGATGTAATGGAGGGTGATGAGGCACTTTAGGGCCACGTAAGCGTCGTGGGTGTTGTGGAGGCGGTCCATGATCGCCCCGACGCATTTGCCGGCGGTGGGGCGGGAGCCGTGGCCGAGGGAGAGGACGGCGGCAACATGGTGCTCCGCCAGAGGAGAGGACGAGTTGTGGGTGGTGGCTCGGATTACGGCGACCTGTACGGAAGAGGTGGCGCTTTTGATTGATAGAGCTGCTTTGATCAATGAAGCTTTGTCTTTCAGAAAGCCTATGAGATTTCTCATCAGTTTGTTTTGTCGAACCATCAAAAAGTTCAAATATGGGTTCAGGGAATGAAAGCTAAAGGGTGGTCACGCATGAACATAGGATTGGAATCCTTGGACGCACTTATCCAAATTTAGTCGGATATATATAACACGGACAAGGATTTTTTTCAACTCGTTGGAGGAATTTCTTCTGCACTAAAACTGTCACGTATTAAAATTATATTAATAATTTATTTATATTCATTTTAAATTTTAAACATAAATTATAAGATTAATAATTTATTTATATTTTTTTAAAATTTTAAACACTAATTATGAAATTATTATATCTATAAAAGATATTAAAATATAAATAAATATATAAATATATTATCAAATGATATATTGTCATATACAAATACAAATAAATATATAAATATATTGTCAAATAATATTTTGTCATATACAACCAGGGGTTGGAGGAATTTTTTATCCATATAATACATACATATATATATATATATATAGCGAGTGTATTAAATATTTGTGCGTGTGTTTCTAATTCCAGCCTCCCATTTTTACCATTTCTTGAAGATTACTAAGGTGGACTTTTGGATTTTCTTTTGAGTTAAGTTATTTGACCACGCGTTGAAGTGGAACTATTCTTTCACATTTTGCATTAGTTTCGGTTCTCTACTCGGTGCTTTCGTTGCCCTCGTCCCCCCATTTGTTTGTATGCATCGATGTATCAATGAAACTGGCAATGCCCAAAGAAATGTCTCTCTCTTACCTTTAAAGTATTATTTCTCGATACTTTCCAAGAAACTTATGTATAATTTAAGACAATTTGTCAATTGTCATCTGTTTTTGTTATCAAACTTTCAAAAATATTCTTTTTTAGGGTAAGGTTATATAAGCATATGCAATTTTTATACATGTTTTTGAATTAGGGCCTTTTATTTCAAAACAAAACATCTATTATAATAATTTTTAATTATAAAACTACTACTGTAACATCATTCTAGTGCAAAATTCATTATAGAAATTAAAGAATATCATCATCCTTCTTTTTATTACTCTAATAATTGCATCTTAGATATTCATCCAGTTGGCTAGATTCCTTCTTATCCCCATCAAGAAAAGTCAAATTTTGACTTCAAACAAATGTGTAAAAAAACTTAGCCTAAGAGTGTACCGCTCGTGCAATATGTACACCCAAGTTTGAGTTAACTGTGTTGTATAAAGCATTATCAAAAAAATACCACTGCACTAGTGTCGGTGTGCCTAACTTACTCGAGATGTGTGAGTTTTTAAGTGCTTGGCAGTTTTTGGGATAGTTTACTCGCTAGGAGTCTGAAGGCCCTGTCTTGTAGGTTCCCATGTCATAAAAAAAAAAAAAAAAAACAATCCTGTTACATTTTTCTGTAAAATGGCATTTTCCTAAAATTCTACGTATTTTTGTAGCTATATAGCAATGAACCCTGGGTAATCTAATACAATAATATGGTAACTCACAAGTGCCGCCTTCTCTGATCAGTATAGTACATATGCGTTGTTCATACTTCATACGTATCAACCTGCTACCTACATGGCCACATTCTATGTCGTGACCTCAAATTGTTGAAGAGTGTGCATGAGGATTCCTTATATAAGATAATACGTATAACAGCAATGTTATATAAATAAAAAATTTATATACAATTTATTATTAGAATAATGTGATTGAATGAGAACCATTCATTTTAAAACAAAACACTCAAGTTCTTAATTACAAAAATATCACTACTACATTATTCTGATGGAATTTTTTAAACAAATTTTTTAAAAAAATAACATTTTTCTATAATTATATTTTTAGCCAGCTAGTATGTCCGGGGTTCAATCAATAAATATTGTATCCTCCTCATAGAGGTTTAGAAGAATTGATAGAACAATCAAAACAACAAACTCCCAGGCAGGTGCTCTGAAGTTATACCAGTTGCCCAAGTCATTCGCTTACTTTATTATCCTTTTTTAATTATATAAACGTTTTGGGAAATTATTGAAGTTGTAGTCTTGTTTTGACAGTGAAAATTCCAAATGAGAAAGAAGACCTTCTTGGATACGGCTTTAATTACGCGTTTGGTTAGGATTTCGTCACACCATGTTGGTGCCAAAAAAAATCCCTGAAAGAGCGTGGGACTAAACCTACTTGTCTAGAGCAGGAAGTGGAGCTCAAGATTCTACCTAGACATAGGTATAATAAGGTCTCTCACAAATAATTGTGTAATACTAAAAGACAATGTTTCTTAACAAGTATGTGGAGTAACATCTTATATATCTATTTAAAAAAAAACCCTAAAATCGCTCTTTTTACTGGTCTTTCTTGATCAACAAAGTGTAATAGACTTAGTTTGGAGGGGTCAAACTCAAATGTGCTGCTACCATATCAGCATCTCAATCCAATAAACATGGACACAATTTGAACACGCGTTATAAAATCGTCCGCTCAAGTCATATAATTAGTTTTTAGTTTTGAAAACATCCACTCATGACCAACCTTAGCTGACCCAGTATTAATTCTAACATAGATGTAATGTCTGACAATGACAAAGAATTTTAATATGATGGTAAAAGCTGGTCACTTTCTTCTTCCCTTTCTTTTTTTCCGTTTTTCTTTACTTGGATGATTGACTATTCACAACATGTTATGTATGAGTGAATTTTCACCATTAGATTCCAACAATATTTTCACTATAGGTATTGGATTTTAATAATGCTTCTACCACTTTAAGCATTGGATGGTGTTGCTTCTCTTATAAAAGGAAAAGTGAGAGCTGATGAAGATGTGTGCAAAAAGAAGAGAAAAAAAAATAGAAAAGAAAGAAGTGTGCCAAAGAGAAGAGAAAGAATAGAGAAGAGAGAAGAAAGCAAAATGTGTAGGTAAAATATTCAAGTTCAAATTATATTTTATTTTGTCCTATGATATAAATAAAGTCTTAAGTAATCAAGAAAATCTATCCCTAATAGTTCCAGAAGAACTAATTTAACTATTATTTGACAGTTCTAGAAAAAATAATTTTATTATATATTGTGTTTGGTTATTTTGCTTACTTTATATTCCTTTAATTTTATAATACGTTATTAGCATGACGCTCTGCATGCTTGTGGTAAATATTTTATCTGTGTTCTTCAAGAAGGCGTTTTATTTATGAAATTAATATATTAGTTCTCCTATTGTTATTTGTATTGTTATAGAAGACTTGCAAGTCTTGCATCTTGAAATAAAATGTAAAGGATGAATCAACAAGCGTTTAATGTTCTTGTCTGTATATATTATATGCAACTAGCATTTCATTCTCTTCCAACAATGGTCTATTTTATAACCAAAAGACAAACCTTCACATTTTTGGTATATTAATCATCCATTGATTATTTTATCTAACCTTCTCATTATTTTAAACCCACGGGCAACCCTTGCTTCCTTGGCAGTGGGTTTGAGTTTCATGTTATAGTTGTTAATATATATATATATTCTTGTTTTTGATAGATCTTTCATATAAGAATATAATTTGACCGAGATTCTATGATGTCTTTTTTACATTATTTTTGTGTTATTGTGACTTAGATTCTAAAACTTTGTTATTTTGTAAGTATAGTATTCTAAAATTGTCAAATATCGCAAAACTAAAATTTACCGCTCTTAACATTTCGGGCAAGAACTATTTATTCTAAGTAGTTGATGCTGAGATTTATTTGTATGCAAAGGATTTTGGAAATACCATAAAAGAAGAAAATGAAGAATTCTAGTAGGATCGTACAAAAGCAATAAATTTTATTCGCCATCATATTTACGAATAATTGAAAACTGAATGTGTTACGGTAAAAGACCCACTGATACTATGGCAAAATATAAAAGAGAGATATGAGCATTAGAAGACCATGTTTCTCCCCAGAGCTCACTATGATTAGATGCACCTAAAGTTGCAAGATTTTAAAACTGTTAGTGAGTACAATTCTGCAAATTTTAAAATCAACTCACAATTGAAATTATGTCGATAAAATATTACTAATGAAGATATGTTGAAAAAAACATACTCCACATTTCATGGCTCAAATGTACTCCTACAACAATAATATCAAGAACGTGATTTTAAGAAATATTCAGAATTAATATCATGTCTTCTTCTGGCTGAACAAAATAATGAGTTTCTGATGAAAAATCACTATTCTCGCCCAACCGGCTTTACACCATCCCGTGAAGTAAATGCGGTCTCATTTTATAGACATGGTCGTGAATGTGGCCTTGGCAGAAATAATTTTTTTAATCTGAGAGTTACTGTGGAGATAACAGTTATAATTCTTCAAGTTCTCAAATTAAAAATACAACACCATACCATCAGCAGTGGAACCAATCTGAAACAGAAGAAGAAAAGAGAAAATGTTTACAGAATGAACCTCTTAAAAATTATGAAGATGTTTGTTATAGGTATAGTATGAAAGGACATTGGTCACGTACCTGTTGTACGCCTAAATCATTAATGAATCTTTACCGAGCATCAACAAAATATAACGAAAAAAAAGTAGAAATAAATTTTACAGACTTTGATGGCTCAGTAGATGTCACCCACCTTGATGTTTCAGATTTCTTTGCAGATCCTAATGGAAAAATAAATCACTTAATTGGTGATGGAAATCTCCACACTAACTAATTTTATTTTCATGTTCCTTATAGTTTGTTATCTTTCTCATATCATGTTTTCTAGTATGTTTTTTTTTAATGAAGTAATATTTTCCTAGTATGTTTCATTTTTGTAAGCAATTTTTATATTTTATGTATAGGAGCATGGAACGTACTAATACATTAATTACTTTTAAGATGAATTATAAAATCCTATACTGCTTAGCATCATGTTTAGTTTAATTGCATACATTTTAGTGTGTGATTGTTGTTGCGCCCCGATTTTTCGCACTAGAGATAATAAGTAAGAAAAACATAGTACTCTCTTATTAGAAACTCATCCTCCTAGAAGGACGAGTGTGACTAAGTTTGAATTGGAAATTGACTTGAATAAGGGTGTTTGAAAAAGATTTGAAGTCGCCACCTAACTTTGTTAAAGTGAGTTAGGTCACCTAAAATTAAGTGCAATCCGAAGATTAAATTTGAAATTTTTGAAAAGATTTTAGAAAACTTCCTCAAGAGAGGGTGTTTTGGAGAAGAGAGGTTGTTTGGTAACCTTTGAAAAGATTTAACCCCTTTTTTAAAATAACTCTATTTTCTGTTTTTTGAAAACAGTGATTCTAAGTTCAGAGATTGGTTACTTATAAGGAAAATATACTAAATTATCATCCTATCCTGCCTTTGTAATACTTACATGTCTTTTCACCTAGTTCACTCATTTAGTATATTTGATTATCAAATGTTTAATTATATTCACATTGTGAAGAATTACATGATCCATCATATACAAGTGCAAGAAAAAAATTTGATTTTGAACATAGATTTGAAGAGAAAATTTGAAGTTTGAAAGAAGTTGTGGGAATTGAAAATTTAAAAAAGGTTGTGATCGCACCCATGAGGGTTGCCTACGTATCCTTTTGTTAGGAATTAAGTCAGTCGTAGTTTGGACTCAGGGTTCGATTAAAAATATACACTTTAAGATTTTATTTGATTTGAAAAGATACTTTAGGGCCTTTAAAAAGTTTGACTTGAAAAGGATTAGATTTGAACTTTGATTTGAAATCGAACTTTGAAGTAGAACTTGAATTTGTTTTTGAAAGATTGAATTGAACTTTAAAATCATCTTGACTTGAATTGAAGCTTGAAAACCATTTTAGCTTTAGACTTGAGCTTTTAGAAAAGAGTTGAAGCCTCCTAATTTAGGGTTAGAGTTGAACTAGGATTTGGCCTTCTTAGGTTTATGCAACCTAAGGTTGAAAAATGCATTTGAAATAGAAATGTTTAATTTTAGAAAGTTAAATTTTAGAAAAGTCTCGAATTAGGAAAATTTCGAATTAGAAAAGTTCTAAATTAGAAAAGAGTTGATTTTGAAAAATTTTGAATTTAGAAAGATTTGAACTTAGGAAATATTTGGAAGTTTGAATTAAAAAACATTGAATTTCTAAAGTTGAGTTTGAAAAAGGTAGGCTTTGAAATTAGGAAAGATTGAAATTTGAAAAGATTTAAAAGTTTGAAATTAGGAAAGATTTGATTTATATTTTCTAAAGTTGAAGATTGGGTTGTATTTCAAAAATAGATTATTCAATTTGGTTTTTTATTTGAAAAAGATTTGATTTGACTTAACATTGGAAAGCTTTAATTTTGGAAATCTATCATTTTATGTGGCTTTGAAATTAGAAAATTTATGATTTTATGTAGAAAAAGGATTTTGGAAACCTATGAATAGAAAACCATGATTTTATGTGAGAAAACTAGGATTTCCTAAACATGTACTCTAGAGTTTTGACTTGAACTCTCAAGACAAGAAATTTTTGAAAAGTAAATATTTGAAAAGAGTTTTTAGGAAATGGATTTGCAAAAACTATTTTAGAAAAGTTTGAATATAGACTTTTGCAACTCTAGAATATCTCACTTTTCTAAAACGATTCTAACTATGAAAGGATTATAATCATTATAGGGTTGTGATTTTGAAAACAATTAGAATTTAAAAACAAGATTTGGACTTTGATGATCCCATTGAATATAACACTTTTTTAAAACAACCCTAACTATGCAATGTCTAGAAGCATCAAGACTTAGCTCCCAATTGGCTATATTTTTGAGTTGCTATCTTAGACCATCCTTGAGGCACCAAGGAGTTGTTTTGGGTATTGTTTGAGCAATACTTAGACAAGATTTAAGCATCCTTTAAGCACAAATTTGATACACTTTAAATGGTTATGGGACGCGAAAAAGTGAATTATGACACTTAGCAATGCACTTTTTGTTAAAAAAAAAAAAAACACAGAAAAAAGCGGAGAAGGTCGGCCGAGCAAAAATATGTTAGCCACGTCTAGCTTAGCCGAGAGAACCTTTAATCCTTGCGGCAGAACATTAGCACCCCAATATTCACTTCCTAATTGCAGTACATAAGGAGAATGAAGAGAAGAAGAGAGGTATACACAACTAACTCATAGGTGAATTCTACCTACTTTGAGCGTTCCCTAACTTAGACATCATAGACCCCTTGGCCGAACCCCAGGTGTTATCCTAGTCAGTCTAGTCGATGTGCTTCTCATGTTAACCATTTCAGTTTTAATATTTGGGATCAAATCGCCAGAGATTTATCTTTCGTCAATATTTTAGTCTCAGTAAATGATCCGTTTTTAGGAATAGATATAAGATCTTTATTTAGTGAGGACAAACTTTACATAGAATCATATATGAAAATTTTTTTAGTTGACAATATATTTTTCTTAATAAATAGATAAATAATTATATTAAAGATGTTAAAAAAGGGCACCGCTTGTATACAAAAGTTATACACAAAATTTTTATCAAAAACTTTAATCTAGATTTAACTGGTTAAGGTTCAAAAATCAAGAAGGAATTTTAGAATTTTAGATAACCAAAAGTCTATGGATACATATAATGAAGGGTTAATTAGAATTGTGTCGTTTATTTAGTCAAATAATGAAGATTTAATGAGAAACATATTTTTTTGTTACAGGTTTAATAATATTTAGTGGAAACAAATACAGATATTACTAAATTCAAAATGAGGCAAGTGTAAATTTTTGTAAATTCAGTGGAGACAAAACATATATTTATAACCTATAATTAAATAAATACCCATAAAAAAATTTAAAAACAATGAAAATAGCCAATTCAGTGAGAGCAACTACTCCCACTAGACCCTTCTTGGATTTGCCCTTGTCTGTCTTTGAATGTAGCGAGAAAATGATTAAAATAATTAAACGGGGTGCGCATAAACTTACTTGGACACCCTAACTGCTAACACTCCCAAAACAACAAAAAAAAAAACCCTTTCGCCGACACCCCACACGTACGAGGTTTCTTCAAAATTTACTTTCTTGCAGGGTTTGTCTCTCGCTAGACCATCCCCAAGACCATCCACTGCTTCAACAGATACCCTATGTATGAATATAGTGTTTCCTTATCGCTCAAGACTTGAGTTTGGCTCTCCGCAGTTCTTTGTTGGAATTAAACGTACGCCTAATGCTATCTTTCACGCTGCAACCCTTAGCTTGGGTCATAACATAAGTGCGGTGGGGGAAGCGGCAGATGTGATAGTGGTGTGAAGCTCAATCCTCTTTGACGGGAGTGTTAGGGTACCATACTTGCACCACCATTTTTCACACAATAAAACAAAAAAAGAATATGGTGTTTCCACATGAGTACTATGGAGTAATTTATCTTTAAAAAAATATTTTAATCATTTTTTTTTTATCTGTTCAGCTTGATATCCAATTGTTCCAGCTTAGCTCACTGGCCATCATATTACTTAAGACCACCGCACGGCGAAAAAGAAAGTGTAGTAACAGTTTGTTTGAAATTTAGGAGAGAGAAAGGAAAAAAAGGAAAGAGAAAATAAAAAAAAATTAAATTAATTTATCTCTTTTTTTCTTTTTTTGTTTTCTTTTTTATTTTTTAATAAAATCAAACAAAAAAAAATAATAGCAAACGTCCTTTCCTTTCCCAAGTTTCATACAAACTGTGAAGTTTTTCGAGGTATTTTTGTGGGAGACCTGACGAAAACACGTCCAAGGGACTTGATTTAGTAGAGATACGCATGCACAAGTAAACAATAAGAGTTCATAACGATATTTTAAGTTAGCTTAGTGGTGACGACGTCTCCGCCCATATCATGAGATTATGAGTCCAATTAATCATTTTTCTCTCTTATGACTTTGGCTATCAAAAAAAATTTTAAAATTTTTTATACAGTAAAAAATTCTATTCTTAGAGTATATTTATATTATAAAATTTTTAAAATTATGAACTAAAATAGTAGATGTTTTAATTTTAAATAAAAGGACCACAAATAATCACATCATATTTTATGAAAATTTTGTATAAAAATTTTATTTGTCCAGTATTACTCTAATAGTTTAGCTTTGAAATGAAAGAGAGAAGATGCTTGATCATATCAATTTCGTATTAGTTAGAAGAAGTAAGTTATACTATCAATATGAGCGCTCTTTCGTATTTGTTATATTAGTGTGTTCTTTCAAATTGATTCATTTAAAGTCAAAGGATTATAAATCCAAACCTAAACAGACGAGGAAAAGAAAACATCTTTCGCATAAAATTCATGCCAATATTTAGTTTTGAAATGAAAGAAATATATCTAATAACCAAACCGATGAGCAAAATTAAACATCTTTTTGCATGAAAGAGAACAAATAATAATAATAATGAGAAACTATATAATAGCTACGCCCAAATCGAGCTTAAGGTTCGGGCACTAAACCTGGGCCAGGGCCAGGACCAGGTCTAGGGTCAATATCCTATACGATGCCCAATCTTTTTGGTTAATATAAGCTGAGCCCCGAAGGGATTACACGAAGACACTCTACTTAACAAAAATACATGATGCTAACTTGCTATTGAATAAAGCTATATCTAAATGCCGACTAACATGGGCTTCGGCAAATTAATTACCATTTAAATGCTTTCTTGAACAAGTAAATTACTCCCAAAATAAAAAGTGAAATATAAAACTGCTACCATTGGCTCTTACAAGACCCACTCACATGGTGGTGGGCATTGCGAGAAGTCAAACTAGTCTTCTAGGATAGCAATTAGACCCAAAACCCGAACCCACATGCACCGCGCCGCTAATAATAAGGATTTAGCTTACGAACAAATGGATTAAGGGTTGAGTATGAGAAAAAAAATATTCAGACGCACGTTTGGAATGGAGTAGGATTTAGGTCTTTCTCTCAATTATATTATGAGATCCTAAATACTCCTACCATATTTTAGTAATACAAAATATCATAGGTACATATAAGTAAAATGTTAGGATTTTAATGTAACTTCTTATTTTTGGAATGTAGCCTATTTCTTATCCTTTTTATATTGTGTTAGTTTTTGGATAATTTATATTACTTTTATTTTTAGAAAATTATTTTTATTTTAAGATTTTATGTAAGTTTATTACATATCAACCTGTACCGTGACTAACTTAAATGGGATAAATGTAGAATGAAGAGATTCAACCTGTTCCAAGTTTGGAATGAGGTATGAGGAGAGTTTTTTTATTAAGAACAGAACAAAATTTAACCTAATCTGTGCCGAACTCATCCGGTTCTCATCCCTAAACTAACCTATTCAATGCTTTTGAAGGCCTATTTGACTTTGCTCCTTCAGAAAAACTCGCGAATCGCACGAACCAAGTGGGGGTTTGGACCCAATAACAGAAGATTTTTGTGAGTAGGAGGGGCGCTCCAAGGGCACTATCAATTTTGTAACCAGCTTATCCCTATGCATTGTGTACTTTTGTTAAGATTTTTCAGTCTAATTTTTTTTATTTTATAAGTAAAAAAGTTAATTTTTTTTAGTTTTTTTGTTTTATGCTTTTTGTTTGTTTATTTTTTTTAAGCTTATCTCTAGCTTCTAAAAGCAAAAAAGTAAAAAAAGAAAAACTTAATTTGAGCCTCTTTATAGCTCTTTCAAAAAAGTTAAAAAAAAAATATGGTATGACATTCTATATGAAAAATTATTTAATAATTTAAGAATATCATGCCATCTTTACTCCACTACTCACCTGGGGTTAAATCCCCTACACCTCTTAACAAGTGAAGGACCCATCCTCAAATAAAATAAAAAATAAAGATGATATGATATCCTGAAGCTGAAGCTGGATAATTTCTCCCTTCTACACCAGCAATTGCAAGAGACATACGATCATGCACTTACGGGAGAGCCTGAGACGCCATACTTATCGTATCTAATGTTACTCTTACGTGAAAAAATAAAGTAAAAAATAAAATAAAATAAAATCTCAATATTACAAGAAGTTTAACAAGAAAAAAAAGGCCAAAACAACCACAGCAAGTGCAGCAAGTGTACGTCCTCCTTTCCGAAAGAGCCCGGATAGGGCTGTAACCGTTACGTTCGGACAGATATTACTAAGTATTCATTATTTTTTTTAAAAAAATAATATAAAAAAAAGAAAAAAGAAAAAAGAGCGTATTTATAGTACAAATTGTGTGAAAACGATTTTAAAAAAATAACCACAGCAAGTGCAGTAAGTCTACGTAGCCCGGTTAGGAACTGTTATGATTAATAGATTCAACTTGGTATTCACTATCCTTTTTCAAAAAAATAGCAAAAGAAAAAAAAGGTCTATTTATAGTACAGATTGTCTAAAAAAGGTTTTACAAAAAGAATAAGAAAAAAATAAACAGCAAAAGTTAAACAAAATAAAATAAAATGAAAAAAAAAGAAGAGTAAGAAAAGGGTCAACCACACACAACTATACTATCTGCCGAAACTTGACCATCTAACCTTAGCCTATCACACGACCGTTCCCCAGTGTCCATGTTCTCCTTGTTACTGCGCGTCCTCTCAAACGGCCGATGTAACGGCGACGTAACAGATTTCAACAAAGTCTTCGGAGTTGCCATCGACGCCTCACCACCACCCACCACCTTCGGCGATCGGGCCGAACCGGCCCGGGAAAAAAATGGTGGCATCCCCACTAATCCCCACGAATCGGGCCGCCCATCACGGTCGAAGCGCTCGTAATAGTAGAAATTCTTTCTCCGACCGGTCCCTAAACTGTTACTTCTATAACCCTGTCTACAACTCCTCGCCCTCGGAAACGCCACCGAACTCTACGTCCTGCTGAAGCCTGAGTTCAACAACTGATTCCGTACATCCTCCGGTATCCTTAGAGTGAACCTCTCGCAGTTCGCGCCCGGTTGTACCAGCGAGTGACTGGTCGCGCACGGCCTCCAAAACTTTCCGGTGATTCGCTTCTTCCTGGGAATCGATCGAGCCGGAAAATCCTGATTCGGCGTTTGAATAGTGTTGATCACCTCCGGAGACTGGATGCCTACGATGAAATCATCAGCCACACGATCTAAATTTACGTTTTGTGGGTCACGGTCATGAATCTCCGGTGGAAAAGTAGAGTCGCAGTCCGGGTCATGACTCAGCAATGAAACAGGCCGGGTTTCTCCGGGTTTGAGGACGAGGTTGGCTCGGCAAACTGGGCAAGTGATGTGAGAAGACAACCAGGCGTCGATACAGTTGGGGTGGAAGACGTGGCTGCATTTGGGCAGTAACCGAAGCGTCTCGTTGTCTTCGAACTGGTTCAAGCACACGGCGCATTCTACCGATCCCTTGCCAATCTTGAGCCCCTTAACCTCGGAGTAGATGAACGTCGGGAACGCGTCGATCACCGCAGCGTCGAGGCCACGGGCCTCCCGCCTCCACGAGGGCCGTCCTGCGCCGACATCGTCGGCCTCGAGGTTGAGGCTTGTGGCTACGCGGCGCTCGACGCAGTGGTGGACGTAGACGGAGACGCAGACCATGACGAATAAGGTGCTTAGGATGCAAACGAGTGTGATCACCATAGTTGGGCTGGCTCGTATCTTGGAGCCGAACGAGTAATTCCCGGTTGGCGGCGGCGGTAATTGAGTCTGCGCGGCGACCCACGGTGCATGAAGTTGCACCAATGTGATAGCAAATAGGACCCAACTGATACCATGATGGAACCCGAAGAGTGGAACCAACCAACGGCTGCAATTTTCCGTCATCAGGTGCAACGACTAGGTACTGAATCACTGTGCATGGCCGGAGCGAAGCCAAACATTCTTGCTAACGTGGGCCTGCTACGGCTCGTTTGAGTCGAGACTTGACAGCGCGGAGGAGATAAATAGGGGGTGGAAAGATTGGTGGTTGCCGGATCGGGCCTGGGCCTTGGGGGTTGGGGCTGGTTTCACGAGCTAAACAACGTGCGTGGGGAGAAGCTAGTCCTAGGTCTTAAGGAATTAATAATGGCAATTTTCTTTTATTTATTGTCTAAAAAAATTAATTTATAATTTTTTAAAAGGTAATGTCAAAGTCACCAGTTTTGTTTGCTGGGTTATCATCACTAAATAGATATAAGATGATGAGTCCACATTATTAAAAAAATATAAGATTCATTTACTTGTATTTATTTGTATTGATAATTTGATGGCTATAACATTTTTTTTTAAAACAATATTCAAGAAATATGTGAGAGCATATTCATAATTATAACTCACAGTGATAAGACTTTTTTTATTTTTTAATAAATAAATGGAAACAAGTCACATTATTTTTTATATAAGCTTTATTTATATAACATTATTCGAGTAATAAAAAATTATATCGATGATTTTGATGTAGAATGTTGGAGTACTTAGTGATTAAAGTTTTGTCATTTTGTTGGAAGTGGCCCAAATGGGTGCCACGTAGAGTAGGCAATTTGAATGGTTGCTTCTCGGTTTGAGATTGATTGATGTTTAGATTTTCAAATTTTTAGAGCAATATCATACCAAAATATATATATACACACAATTTATAAACAAATGATGCGGCTAAATTTAAATTTATTATTTTAAAATAAAGTGTCGATTAAAATAGATTTTATATATAAAATATTACTGTCACAAAAAAGAAATTTATAATAATAAATGTTTCATTATTTTTTTGTATTTCAATATCTGTGGGGGCTAACCTCGTAGACCATTGTTGGTGGAGATTTCTGTGCTCATTTTCGTGTCTGCGTTAGTGGAAACAGTTTCTTTATCCGATTGAATCAAGAGAAACAATTAGCATATAAAAACGAGCGATTAATCCAAGGTGGATAAAACTGTTCTATGGGATTCTGACATGGAGGCTCTCACTTAGAATCTTTTTTTCTAAGATTCTAAGTCATATAATTCTTCTTATAATATTGAAATGCTAATGTTTTATTTATTTATTTTTTGGAAGTTAGTGTTTTGATTTTATTATAAGAGGAATCAAATATTTTTAGTACAAATATATATATATATATATATACTATTTTCTTTATAAAAAATCTTTCAGAATAATGAGATATTGATAATTTTGTAATTGGCGTCAGATAGCATTTGATGAATCGAGAATCGCATTGTAAATGCCACGACCCAAGGAGTTGCAGCAGCTGCAGGCTCCTTTCAAGAACACTATGGTGGGAGGTATTTCATTAAAAATATGACTGTAGAGTATGACGAATAGTAATAGAAATTATATGTGTTTAAAATATTTTTATCAATGCAATTTTTTACAGTGAAAATCGCTAATTTTTGCGCATTTTAAAGAGGAGATATATGTCTAATACATTCATGATACACTTGCTGACTTAATTTTTAATTTTTTAATAGTTATTTGCTTGAACGCTAAGATAAAATTAGTAGGTTGAATGGGTTAAAATAACTATAAGCATTTTGGTGTTTGATTCTGAAAATTGAATTAAATCTACATTTTATAAGATATAATGGTACATGGTTGACCCAAATAAAGAGTATTTTAGTTTCTTAATAAGAAGAGAAGATGAACATAAAAACTTAATAAGAGATTTTTTTTAAGCTTTTGTCTCTTCTTTTTTTTTTTTTTTTGTGACTGTTTATTAGACTGGTTGTAGTTTAGCTTTATTTCTTTGTTTCTTTCTATCTCAAATATGCATAGCACAAAGCAAATGTGTATAATCTATTTAAAGAAAACTCAAAAACAATTATTTATGAGAATTCCTCTTAAGGGCAAAACAGCCAAATTATTATACAAAACCAGCCAACCAGAGACGAAATTCAAGGGCAGGGAGTCCCCAGGCCGAAGCCTCAGAATGATAGCAATTGACGTGGTTGAAACTTGAATGTGGTCATTTCATTTGAAATCAAAACACCTACTATTGTGGTTGATAATTCGTAAAGTATCATCACAACATTATTTTGGTAGAAATTTTTGTAAAGAAATATGTAAGAACATAACTTTTTATGTAAATGTTATATGTGGGTCAAATAAATACGGGTCTAAACCAGTTAAGCGAGTCCAAACCGATTGGTACTGCTAAGTTGGGCCTGGGGCAGCCCAAGGTGAGTATTACGCCACAGGCCCAAGTCATTTTGTCCACCTAAGTTGAGGCCCTCTTAACTCAACTTAGGGATGTAATCATACAGAGAGACATAACATTAAATAAAGAACATGCCCGCGTTCAATGCGGGTGAGACATTGCACACAACTGACGATGCTCACATTTGGTCAGTTAAGCTCCAGCAAAGCGATACAAGAAAAATTATGTCTGATCAGCCAACTCTAGCCAGCATAGACCTAAGCAGTGAGTCATAATTATTGGGTATGCTCAATAGAAAACACTACATTATAAATACCAGAGCTATGAGAGAGTAAGGTATGATCAATCCTACTACATCATATACACTTGTGAATTTTATTTCATTCTCAGATTAGATAGCTAACTTGACCGTTGGAGTGTAATCGATCCAAAGAGGGTGACCCATTCTAACTCTTTTATTTCTCTACAGTAGGTTAGAGACTCATCAATATTGATTCAAGTAATCGACCAAGCCTTTCTAAAAATTCCACTTACATTATACATACAAGAACAATGTGCCAGTGGCATCTTCGTAAGTAAAAGTCATCTTGATGAGTGTTCTTTTTTAAAGTGAAAACTTTAATTTTGTCATTCTCATCTTATATAAAATTTTTGTATATCACTTCATTAATGTTGTTCCTCATCTAACTTTGATTTATACTATGTTTAGAACTCAAATTTATCAACCAAAAAAAAAAAAAAGAAAAGGAAGATAATGGGACCTTTCAAATTCTTACTTCTTTGCTTTTTATATTCTTTCACTCTCTCCTTTCTCTAAAACCGAACATTTAATATAATTTCATATTAATTTTTTTTCTCACCAAATTCTTGATTCAAACACAACGTTAGAGAATAGTTATTTGTGCATAAATATATATAATGCGCTTAATAACCCCCCACCCCCAAAAAAAAAACAAAAAAAATTGGGGAATCCAACTCATTAGGAACTGCAAAAAGAAGGGCTCATTAAAAAAATTGCAAAAAAAGGTTGAACCTTTTTTCATCATTTACTGGTATATCTATAATTAGCATTGCTTTTTTACTGTCCAACTACCGAGTTTGATTATTGTAACAAACGGACAGTACTCCAAATTCGAATGAAAAGGCAGAACTTTCAAATTCGAATGTAATAAACAAATATTTCTTATGTTTCCAACCAGCAAAGTTTTTGTCCATAACTAGTCATAAATTGTTGTCACAGTATTCCATCCTCCCTTGTTTTCTTAGTTAATTTTTCTTTTAAAAAAATAATGTCATCATTTTTAATCCTGTGCAAAAGATTGTTATTATTTTTATAGGTGGGATTTTTAGGAAGACTCGGTTGAACTCTCGAAACTGAATTGATGAGCACGAACGATCTGCAAGAAAAGAAGACGATGAGAATATCCCGACCCTCTTTGGGTCGAAAACACTCCGATAAGTAAGTTAGTAAGCTTAATCATAATGAATCAAATAAAATATTGGAGAGATGAAGTTCAAATGAACGTACCTTACACCTTAATGGTATGGGGTATTTATAGTGCTCGAAATGTCATAATCTCATAGGGAATTGTATTCTGTCTCCTCCTAGAAGTTAATCTCTTTTAGATAATTGTATAGTGTCCTAATCCTTTTAGGAATAGAAGTGCATATGCTCCACCGACTTGGTCTTTACTAAATTTGGGCTAGATTTACCACAATTGGAGCCTTCATCTAAGCGCTAGTGAATTTGGGTCTTTCCTATCTCAGGTCAGCAGTATGTTTTTGGACGGGCCCGGTATAATTATACTGTGCCTTATTATTTTGACCACAATTGCCCCCCAGCCCTAATGCCCTTTAAAAGGGGGCTGGGGTTGGTGTTTACACAACTATAAATGGTATATAGCACATGCCCGGCACAACCATCAATTGTCATTTAATGAGATGTGACTGTTGGGAAACCCAATGTCCTTTTTTCATCGATCCACGTTTTTTTGTAAGTGAGAAGTCCTTCCATCTAAGCGAAATGCCAAATCAGTGATACTTTGTGTATTTTGATTTTGCTCATCTACAAAGAAACTCTGTAAGTCCCTCTTGTTTGTTCTGCTTTCTTTGCTTCCTAAGTAGAAAACCCTAAGATCTTTATGTTGTTTTCTATGGCAAACAGACTTAGAAGCATGCTTGATAGTCCTACCACCGTTGAGGTCTTTAAGTGTAGATACAACTTCCCGAAAAGGGTAGATATTAAGTTAATCTGGCCCAAGGATGATGGTTGGCTTGAAAACGATAAAGGGACTTCATTCCCCTTAATTTCCATTGTTGAGAGTGGACTTAAGTTCCTAATTCACCCTTTCCTTACTGCAGTGCTCAACCACTATGGAATCGCCCCCATCCAACTTCAATCCAATTCGTATAGGACAGTTATGGGAATAGCTGAGTTGAATAGGCATCTGAACCAAAACCTAGGCCTCTACGAGTTTGATTATTGCTACACAAATGTAGAATTGAGTGGAGCTAGGTCAGACCGGAGGAGGTATCACTTCCGTGTAAGGAGTGCGCCGAGGGAATTAGTCCAGTTCCTCCCTAGTTCAAGGAAGGGGATTGATGATGTCATTGTGAGAGTAAGTGAGCCATGGGAGTTCGAGAGTATCCTGGAAGAGGTTCTCCCAGCAATGAGATGCCCCAAGGTTCTGAAGAAAATAGGTGGATCCCCACCTTCTCTAATAGGTTTTTCTTTGATCTCTGTTTTCGCCTGTCTCTACTGATCTTAACACTATGTTCTTGTTTTTTCACAGCTAACTTCGGCATTAAGGACAAAGAGCTTAAACAATTTGGTGTGGACATCGTTGCTCTCAACCAAGTCTGGGCATACAAAGGCAAGGTTAAGTTGAAAGGAATTGGCCGAGCTGCTCACATACTATTAGGCTACCCAATTTAGTATCAGTCATTCTTGGCCATTTACGGGGTGCCGAAGGACGTGTTTACTGTCCAGAAGGTGGAAGGTGGTTTGTACCAGCTTGGAGACTTTCCGTCTGTCCCGCTTCAACTGCTTGTTGTTAAAAGTGGTATGGAGTGCCCATAGCCCCGAAACCTAATGGCCTTCCTTAAGAAGAATGTTACCAAAAAGAGGAAAAAGGGATGGAGCAAGTCCATTCGTCAATACTGTTGCTGTTACTACTTCCACATCTATGCCATCTCCAGTCATCATGGCCCTAGCGATGCCCCTAGTGATAGATTTGGTGGAGCCTATGGTGCCTTAGAAAGCAAAGAAGAGGAGGAGGCTAGTGAAGGCTACTGAGCCTGATGATGCTTTAGAGAGGTCGGCATGCCCTGAGCAAGAAGACAAGGGCAAGGAAAAAGAGAAGGGGGTTGAGGTGTTCGTGGTTTGGCCACAAGTTGGTGATTGCGCCATAACTTCTGAAGATTCCATTCTTTTTAATGCTAATGTTGTTGTCGAGGCTCTTCAGGCCGTTGTGTCGCCTGGAGATATTAAGGAGTTAAGCAATACAACCACTGAAGATATTTTTAAGGGGGTAGCTCATGCCTACATGGTGGTAAGTCGTCTTCTTGTTTTGCTTTTTGGTTTATTTTTTGTTCAACTTTTTATTGACGTAGTGGATTGCCTTATTCTAACCAGGGTGCCATTTAGGGCTTGGAAGCCATGCAACGTTATTGCAACTTACATGATCGGCACAAGAGCCTGATACAGAAATACGGCAAACTGAAAGATTATTTCCATGTCCAAGATCGAGACACTTGAGCTTTGAGGACGGCACTGCGGAGTAGTAAAGCCGCCTTTGCTGAAACCTAGGCCTGTTTTAAGCAAAATGAAAAGGACTTCGAAGTGATGAAGGCAGAGGCTAAAGCTTCGAAGGTTTAGGTTGCCGAAGTTGAGAAGTTAGAATCTAAAGTGAAAGCAGGCTTGGCTAAAGCCATAATGGATCTGGAGAAATCGAAGGCGGAATCACATGCCCACTATACAAAGGGCTACGAGGATGCCAGAGATATTTATAAACCTTAAGTCAAGCAGATATGCGAGCAACTCTTCCGGAAAGGCTGGAAAGCGACCTTGAGGAAACAAACTCTGGATTGTTGACTCAAGGTTGATCCTCATGTTGATTTTAATGATAACTAAACTTTGTGTTATTTTACTAATGTATTTGCTTAGTGTACAGATTAATAAAGATCATAATTTAGACTTAGAAGTTTAACTTTAAGTCTAATTTATGTCAAAATGAATACACAACAAGCTAAGATCAAGCAATGCACTCCAAGAGTCATGCAATGTACCAAAACAGAACATTGACACATAATTCAACTTCAAACAAATAATTTGCATTCGAAGATATTGAAGGTGTTAAAATGAAGATTTCATCAAGTATGCATAGACTCAATGAAGTTGACTTGCACTTAAAAAGATTGAAGGTGTTCAAATAAAGACTTCATCAAAGTATGCAAAAATCAGTTGAAGATGATTTGATTGAAGAAAAGATTGAAAATATTAAAGAAGAGAATTCATTGAAATTCTATAATCACTACAAAGAATCTAAGTGAAGATTTTATCTGGGATATAAAGACTCAATGAAGATGATATGTACTCAGAGGAAATGAAGAAGTTCAAGAAATAGACTTCATCAAGCTTATAGAAGTTTCATTGAAATGATCCTAACAAAGAAAGAAGATTTGGTAGCAAAGTGAAGAGATCGGCAATGAGGCATCTTGAAGCTCGACAATGAAAGAAAGAGCTCGGCAATGAAAGAGAAAGCTCAGCAACAAAGAAGAAGAGCTCAGCATTGATAGAGTGAAGCTTTGACAGTGTTGAAATCAAGAAAATATGATTATCAAATGAAGAATTCAATCCAAATTGAATATAGAGCAATCTTGATGTATTGAAGACTTTGATTGATTATCAAATCCTAAAGAGAAGACTCCTTGAAGATCTTATAGTTGTGTTGAAGCTGAACTTGATTATGAGAAGACAGAAGCAAGATTTCTGGGCAATGTGAGAACACATGAAACTGAAAAGTCGACACATGAAGACAGAAGCCAAGAATCTGCAGATAGAATAATCAAATGTCAACACATGGAGATGATGTGTCGACATATGAAGACAGTGGATAACATCTAAAAAATGCAGATTAGATGTATCGACACATGGAACCAAGTGTCGACACTTGGGAGATAACGGCTAGCTTTTCTAACGTTATAACGAACTAGACTTGAATTAAATGAGCCCCAACAACCTCCAACAGACAAAATCAATACAGGGGTTTATATACAAGCTTCCAACTGCATTTATATAAAAGTGATACAAGAAAATCAAGTACTACTGACTGATTAAACTGAAAAATTTGAACATTTTTCTTGTCTTCATAATGTGAGCTTTTATTGTTCTATCCACTCTTGATAGAGAGTTTGTAATTTGTTTGTATATCTTTATACACCTGTAAGTGAGAGGTTGAGAGTTCTCTTGTGGAAGAAAAACTCTTATAAGTTTAAGTGAATCTTGGACAAAACCACTTGGTGGTTGGAAAAACTTGGGAAGAAGTTCTTGTGTAAAAGTGAGCTGAGCACTTGGTCAAGTAGCATCCATTCTGTAATTGGAGATTGCATAGTGGAGGAAGACTTCAAGGAGATCTTGGGGTGAGGACATAGACCACGAATTGTGGTTGAACCTGGGTAATTCTTGGTGTGCTTTCTATTACTCTGTTTTTCATTTATCTTCTGATTACATTACATTATATATAGATTGATCACTGTTATATTGATTAAATTAATTTTAATTAATCTTAATTGCTGTTAATTTTTGAAAAACCCAATTCACCCCCCTCCCCTCTTGGGTTGCCATTTGGGCCAACATGGATTAGTCTTCTCCTTTGTGGACAGAGATATTGGTCCGAGCTGAAGCCGATCTGGGGTCTGATACAGAGACTGATGAAGGCAAAAAAGAAGAAAAAGAATAAGAGGCTCTCTATGGGGTCAAGCTAGCTGCAACCAGCCTTCATGCAGACTTACCTCATACAGTGGAGAACCCTATTGCCGAGACGAAAACGTCTGTCGAGTTGAACACCATTGTCGAACAACCATCTGTTGGGTCCAGTGCTGCCGTCGAACTATTTTCTGCCGGAACTAATGCTGATTTGCCTTTCATTGAAGCTACCCTAGTTGTTGATCCGCCTTTGTAGTTTCTTACTTTTTGCCTCTTTTGTAATTATGCCTGCGGGCATAACATTTTGTATTCTGTTTCTTTTAATAGACTGAGATTTTTAGTTGTCCCAATTCTTTTTTCTAATATTTTTTAAATTCAAGTCTTTTCGATTATGTTTTTACTTTACACCAAATCTAAACCTAGTTTTAGGCCAAGACATTTCGGTCGAATTGTTTTGCCTAAATCAGTGCTTAATTTTCTTCCAAGTTGAATGAGTTTTGGGCATTCTTTTGCAAACCTACCATACTTAGGCAGGACCAAGGTTTTCTTGGTTTTTATTTGCTCAACAAGCTTTAGTTTTTGTGGTCTTCATTGGTCGACCTGCCCAACTTGGACATGACCAAGTTTTTACACTTGATTTTTGTGGCCTTCATTGGCCGACCTGCCCATTTTGGACAAGACCAAATTTTTACACTTGGTTTTTGTGGCCTTCACTTGGTTTTTATAGCCTTCATTGGCCGACCTGCCCAACTTGGATAGAACCATGCTTTTACATTTGGTTTTTGTGGCCTTCATTGGCCGACCTTCCCAACTTAGACAGGACCAAATTTTTACCCTTGGTTTTTGTGCCTTCATTGGCTGACCTGCCCAACTTAGACAGGACTAAGTTTTTACCCTTGGTTTTTATGGCCTTCATTGGTCGACCTGCCCAACTTGGACAGGACCAAGCTTTTACACTTGGTTTTTATTTTGCTTTGGTGCTTGCTTGTTAGAATGGCATTAGACATGTAGATTTAAAGAATAATCCCAGTTTTATTGATAATATGTAACAAAGTATTATTGTGGGCCATGACTTCCTCTGGAAAAAAGAAGACTACTAATGATAGAACTTCCTGAGATTGCTAGTTTTCCATGGTTGGGGTAGTTGTCGCCCTTCTTCGATAGTTTTCAATTGGTATACCTCCACGCCAACTTGGGACGCAACTCTATAAGAGCCTTCCCAATTTGAGTCGAGCTTCTTGTCTGCCGGATTCTTAGTTGTCCCCAATACTTTTCTTAGCACTAGTTCACCAGAAAGCAAAGGCTCTTGGCTGGATTCTTTTGTTATAGGCTTCGCTCAATTGCTGATGATATCCAATAAGTTTGAGTAGGGCAGCCTCTCTTTTATCTTCAATAAGGTCGAGGTTCTTCGCTAAAGTCTGATCATTGAGGCCGGTGTCGAATGCTGCCGTTTTAATAGTAGGAAGTCCAACTTTCAAGGGTATTACTGCCTCCACCCCATATGCCATTGAGAAAGGGGTTTCTCCAGTAGATCTCCTTGGAGTGATTCTATAAGACCATAAGACACTCGGCAACTCTTCAACCCATCTTCTCTTAGTTTTTTCCAGTCTCTTTTTATTTTATGTAGTACAGTCTTGTTTGATATTTCGGCTTACCCATTGCCCATTGCACTATGGGTTTACAGTTGCTGATTCTGCGAGGATGTTGATTACTTAAGCTGGTTCAATTCTGACTTCCTTCTGGGGAGTAGTTTCCTGCTTCGTCTACTTTATCTCCCGCTTCGTCTTCTCTCGGTCAATGTATTGGTCAAGGTGTCCTTCTTTTGCCAATTCTTCCAAGGGGTTCTTAAGATTTTGACAATTCTTCGTGTGATGCTCCTTTTCCCTGTGATAGGAACAAAACTTTCTTTGGTCTCGGGCGGCAGGGTCTCCTCCCACCTTTGGGGGCCATTTGAAGAAGGGCTTGTCTCATATTTGGGGCTAAATTTTGTATATTGGGTCCTTGAAGATGTGTTGACCCCTTCTATTGCTTTTTTTCTCGAATATTGTTGTTGTTCTCCTCACGTCTGGGCTTCTTGCTTTCTTTCCATCTTTCTTCTCGATTTTCTTGCCGACCTTTTTCTGTGTCAGTTGTACTAAATCTTCTTCCACCCACGCGTATTGTTCAATCCTCACCATCAGATCATGTATGCAAGTGATTAGTTTCTTCATGAGGGATTGCCTTGACCGGTGTTCTTTAGGAAGGCCAATCCTGAACTATGCAATAGTCAACTGCTCATTGCAGTCCTCTATCTCATTACAAGCCTCCCAGTATCTCCTTGCATATGCTCGTAATCCCTCGTCATTTTTCTTCTGCAAGGTCAGCAAGTAGTCCACCTCCTTGGGCTGTTTGCTATTTGTTATGAAACGGTTTGTAAATAGTTCGACAAGTTGTCTCCAGCTAGACACTAATCTGGATTACAGCTTGTCAAACCATCGTAGACTACCTCTCCCAGGCTTGAAGGAAAAACTCGGCACATGAGTGAATCATCATAGCTCCATAGCGCCATCATGTGCTTATAGTGCCGAACATGGGTAATGGGATCCAACTTCCCATCATAAGGCGTAAACTTTGGTAGGGTAAATTTCTTGGGAGGTCGGCATGCATCAATCTCTTCTATGAAGGGGGTGGAAGCAATATGGTCTAGGGCTCTTCTGTCTTATCCTGTGATGTTCGTCCCTTTTGGTACTTATCCCAGTTGTCAAGCCAATCTTCTAGCCACTTGTCCTAATCCTGCTACTTTGGCTAAACCCTTGTCGGGTCTTTCGCTGGTGTTCAATTCCTCTGGGGCTACCAATCTTCATTCCATATAATGCCTTATACTGGCTGTATAGCTCCCTGTTGCACGTGCTGCAAGGGGGCTCCTATTTCTTGAATTCGACCTCCTTCTGTGCCACCGATCTGGTGATCTCTCAGGAACTCGTCCATCTCGTCTGGCAATTGCTTCTCTTATCGCTACAACTGTCGACCTTAGGTGGGTAATCTTTTCATCCCGTTGCCGGAGCTCATGCTCGGTTGTTCGGAACGACAAATTACTGGGTACGCGGCTACTGAATGGTGATGGATTTAAGTTCCTAACGTAATTCCTCTGGCAGTTCAGATCTTGGGCATACTGTGGAGCCCATGCTAGACCCTCATGTCTTTCCGGCAGGTCGCCTCCAGGGAATCGTATATCCGATTTGATGAAGTGTCCTTCGGGAGTTCGCACCGGATCATCATCATGCTAACTTGATTGATGTGTGTCGTCGTGACTACAGACGTCATGGCTATCATCTGGTTCCCTGTTAATGGGATCAACTCCTCCTCTGAGATAGCTGATACTTATCGTTGTGTAGACCAGCTTCCCCCAAATGACGCCAATTATAGGTGGGATTTTTAAGAAGGCCTAGTTGAACTCTCAAAATCGAATTGATAAGCACGAATGATCTGCAAGAGAAGAAGATGATGAAAATATCTCGACCCTCTTTGAGTCGAAGGCACTCTGATAATTAAGTTAGCAAGCTTAATCACAATGAATCGAATAAAATATTGGAGAGCTAGAACTCAAATGAACTTACCTTACACCTTAATGGTATGAGGTATTTATAGTGCTCAGAATGTCATAATCCCATAGGGAATTGTATTTTGTCTCCTCCTAAGAGTTAATTTCTTTTGGATAATTGATAGTGTCCTAATCCTTTTAGGAATGGACTTGCATATGCTCCACCAACTTGATATTTGCTGAATTTGGGCTAGATTTACTACAATTGAGGTCTTTATCTAGGCGCTAGTGAATTTGGGCCTTTCTTGGCCTAGGTTGACAGTATGTTTTTGGACAAGCCCGGTATAATTATACTGGGCCTTATTATTTTGACCTACAATTTCCTATATTTATTTCTTTTATATATTTATTTATTTTGTCTAATCCAACAGTATTTCAATATATCAAGGTTGAGTAGTGCCAAATTGAATAGCCAATGAACAAAAGGGAGGAAGCCCCATAACAAAAAATCTACAAGTTTAATTTTGATGTATTAACAATGTAAAACTTTTTTTTACACAAACGGAAATTAAAATGCGACACATGTCCGTAAGTCTTGTTGTTTTTAAGTTAAAAGGATACATATGACATTTTGATGCTCCGCTTGTGTATAAAAGGAAACTCATAATGTATATGGATCCAGGTTAAGTGGGCCTCCAGCTAAAAAAATTTAGGACAACAGATGGAAAGTGAGGGACAACTGCACAGACAATCCAGTTGAGAAATTCGCAAGAGAACGATCCAGTGACATTAGAGTCCGACACTGCAAGAGGCAGATGATAACAAGTCCCAGCCCATTGTAACAATTAGATTAATAAATCCTTCTTGAACCAGTCCTGCCCATCTGCATTCCAATGGCCACCCCCCCCCCCCCCCTCCTCTCTCTCTCTCTCTCTCTCTCTCTCTCTCTCTCTCTCTCTCTAAAAAGCATCATGAAGATAATGCAGTGCCAATGGCAAGTTGACAAATCGCTTAAAAGTTAAACCAACCAGTCTCATTATGGGCTGAACAGAGTAAAACCAGTCTCATATGAAATGCAAGAGGTCCCACCATTATGGGTCTGTGGAAAGTTAGATGCAATCAATATTAATCCCACATTCGGATAGATTGTTTGCATAGTGAATTTTGGGCATTAATTTTATTTTATATATGAATAATATTATATATAAATTAATTTTTAACTTATTTTTCATGTTTAAATTTAAAAATATATGTAAATAAAACTAAAAATATAATAATTATATCAATATGTAAAAATTTGTGGTTAAAATTTTGACATCCAAAACAAATTCTTGCTTTCGGGCCGTCAGTAACATTTTGCTAGGGAAGAGAAAATAGAAAACAAAGATGAGAATTTAAAAAACAAATGAAAAATTCAAAAACAAAAATGTAAACATATAATGTGTATATGGTTTCTTTGTTACACATCTCACTGTGCTGTCATTCCATTATCAACAGACTTCTTAATAATCAGACTTTTGTACGTGGCCCAACAGGTTCACGGGTTTCAGGAGCTTTCGGATACGCCGCGGTTTCCAGGCTCGGGTAGGGCCATTGGGCTCACTTCATGTCACGTGAAGGATTGATTTCCCTTTAAATTTTAATATTCAAAACTCTTTAAACTTTTTATCTCATTTCGTTGAATGTTAATAAATGAAATTTAATCGATTATGTTATTCAATTTAAACTTATGATTTTATTTTGTTAGTTTTTTTTTAAGTGTTAAGTAAAATTATAAATTTAGATAAGATAATATTAATTATTAAATTTAAATAATTAACATGTAAAATAATGTGATAAGAATTTTAAAAAATTTTATATATAAAGATGTGGAGGAGAGCGAACCACCACGCGTGGACAAATTAACAGGGAACTTTTGATACTCGTCCTAATCAACGGACGAACCCACATGTCGGATCAAGGGTCAGTGCTGCACTCATCGTACCCTAGAGAATATTATATACACATACATATATATACATATATAAGTTATAATATTTTTGTTCTGATCACATAGCATAGCAATTCAATAATAATTTGATTCACTAATGTTATCTCGCATTTAATTTCATGTTTTGTGTGAATCAAAAATTTGGTGAGAAAAAAAAAAATAAAATAAAAAATAGTGTTTCATTTGAGGTTATTATTGAGTACTACTGGACGATGTGGCTGTGTGGCGGAGCACAGCTGCCCACTTAGCTTTCTTGTGCCCAGCACAACCCATGGTAGTCCCATGAATAGGAGATGTTTGGCTCATCCTAATTTTGTTTAGTCACTTTCTTTTTTCCCTTCGTTTTCCAAATTTGATTCACCCACCAGAATATTGTCTCCATATATTTCTTACAATCATATATTAGGGGGATTGATTAAAAATTTTTCTGATCACGCTTGGAATATTTAGAAAAATTGAGGACTACTGATGGGGACCAATCAGGACTCCCTGCAATGGGCTGATTGATGCTTGTATCGAGAATATGGCGCTCAGGGTATATGTTGAACAAGAAGACAATGGAGATCAACCCTGAGAGCTCTAGCGAACTTGAGTACAACCAAGCAAACCATGCCCAGCACGACTGAGCATACTATACCCGAGCAGATCTTATGAGATGGTGCCGATCATTTCTCCCATTTGTCATGACAGTTGGGGCCATCACTGACAACCCAATCATGATAACATGCTCTCAACTCTAGGACTTTGCTTGTAGCAAGAGGTAGTCACCTTCCTCGCTCTGATACACTCGTAAGAGAGCGCCACGTGTAGGGTTGGACAACCACTCCCCCCACTATCCTGCCACCAGTTTGGTCCTTCTATGCCACACTGGCACGTAGAGAGACAATCATCTCTCACTATCTCCATGCATGCAAAGCCCTCCTAGGGCTATAATGACGCCTACCCATATAAAAGAAAAAACACATCTTCTCCAATAAGGTACGCAAATATAAAACTTAGCCAAAATTCTATTGAAATATATTCAGAAAACTAACTTTGTTTATCAGAGGGTCCTTGATAGGCACCACACTAATGTCTCTTACTCTTTCATCCTTTCTCAGTTCACTGGAATAGTTCATTGCCAATCTGAAAACCGATCTTACAAGTTTATAGCATTATCAATATATATGAGGATTTTTATAGCATTGTTCTTATTTGCTTGATCAATTGCTTTCTACAGACAGGATGAAAAAGACTCATTTAAGTTTGATGCAGTGAAGCACTGTAATTACCTGAAAAATAAAGGAAAAAGTTAAAGACAGGACTATCTAGTTTCTACATTATCAGACATTATGACAAAAACATTTAGATACGTTCAATATATGTACCTGTTGGACATAATTTGTAATTTTCATAATTTTAAAAATTTCTAGATATATATATTTATATGTATACTGTATTATTAGATTAATTGGTAGAATTAAGGGCGAAGGAGATATCTTTCAGTCCCTAGGTTGAGTCTAGTCACAATGCATGAAGGAAAATCTAGCTTGGATTTAGAAAATTGCGAGTATACAAAAAAAATTTAATAACATATAGATGATCAACTGATTAAGTAAATAAATCAAGGCAGATCTTGGGACCCATTAACTTCTTGTTTGAGCAAGAACGGAAATGGAATTAGATCATTGATCAAGCAATTAAATAAAGCTCGACAATGTTGGGGTATTGTTTTGAGACTCGATCTCTTTCTCTCCAACACGCAGGCTGAGTGCCACATGATGTTTTCATAGTAGAATTATGGTCTGGAATCTCATGATAACATCATATGTTCTCTCTCTCTCTCTCTCTCTCTCTCTCTCTCTCTCTCTCTCTCTCTCTCTCTCCAGTAGAACTTTTTTTTACTTCAAGCTAGGAACTCTTTTTCCTTCAGAAGTACTCATCTCCTATTTTTGTCAATAACTATTCTAATGCCATTCCTTGTACCATTCTTCCTCATTTGTAACTTATGAATTAGGGCAATGCAACTTCGTTCTAATAGTTCAATCCACAAACATAAATTTTCTTTCCCCTTTTTGTTCTGTCAGAGCTTAAGTTTAGGGTATTAAAAAAGGTGAAATACAAAATTTTTATATAAATATATTATATATGTATATATGTTGTGAAGTATCGTCATGGATAATCTCATGAATGTCGACTTACAGAATTAAAATTCGAATAGAATACGTCTCTGTCTTACTGCCTTAACTCCGCATCATCATAAATAGGGATTTAGTTGAAGTTTGATGTTTTATAGTATTTTAGTTTTATAACAATATATATATATATATATATATAATATGCATAATTAGGCAATAACACACTGGTTGGATCCATTATGCTTGGCACCAACTGCAGAATTGAATCCCTCTGGAAGAGAATCTGTACCTGCAAGTAGCAACGAAACAATAAAAAATAAAAAAAGCAATAAGCAGGTTCCCATGAATTTGGGGTCCCCAATGTCATGGTTTCTTGAACAAGTCAACAAATCCGGCTTTGCTAATACAACTTTAATTATTTTTTAACTAAACAAATCTCTGATAACATCCCTCTTGAGTTTTTACAAAAAAACAGTCCACCTAGGTGAAAGCTAGAATTTCTGATGCCACCGTACTTTGCGCTTGAAACACATGCTATATATATTAGGAAAAGAGAGAGATTTAATTAAAGACAACAAATCTAGGAGATATAAACCCTAAGAAATGAAAGGTTAGGGTTTAGAGTTCCCACTGTCATTGGCAAAAACTCGATCTATATATTTCTGTGTCATAATCTGTCGCCTTCCCATCAAGCTTAGATGAGGTTAATTAGGACCAAAATGGTCGTAATCATATGAAGACTAATGAACCAAAAAATTCCACTTTTAGACAATTCTGAAGCCTAATCTCGTTTAGGGTTCACGGTTGAAGCCTAACCTCGTTTTGTCCTTAATATGCTAGGTTCTACTAAAAATCCTTAATATGAGACTACATGGACCAGTGCAATCGAAAAATCAAACCAACTATTTCTTGGAATTCTGAATATAAGGCTACCCTCAATTGTACTAATCCACGTACATCTTTTTCACATCAATCGGTACTACTTGAAGTCTTGAAAATTTTCCATTATTTCTTTGATCTACTCTTGGTAGGTATGTGTATTGGATTATTGTTCTCTAAAGTCATTAACGTTATGTGAATGGTTATTATGCTGTACTAACTTGTTGAAAGGGCCGAAAGTTGATACGTTTCCAAGCTAACAAGTTTAGCATTTGATGGGGGAAAATAGGATGGTGTGTCATTATCATAGCCATCAAATCCAATGTTCCTCAAATCAAATGTTAATCAAACATCAATCATGGCCATATTATCATTTGGGTTTACTTCTTACATTTTTAGCTAATTTATAGACTATTATGGATAAACACAATTGGTGATTTCATTTTTCCGTTCACATTTGTTTAGAACTTCAATTATTTGGATTGTGGCAATGGTTTAGATTCAACTCTAACGGAGTCAGCTGCTCCCCTTGAGATGAAAGACACACAACTTCAAAACAATATACTTTAAAACAATATAATTGTCCGGTGAAGTATCATTCATCAAACTGTTCATAATGAATTTATTCTTTACAGTAAGAAGTGTATATATCACACATAATAGAGTAAGTGTAGCTATGCAGGATTGCATAAGCTCGGAAGCGCCAATTATAAATTTACAAGAAAAATGATCATTTGCGACCAAAATAAGATGGTTGCAGCTTGGTCACAATAGGCTGCTTGTTTAAAGTCCTTGCAATCAATCACAAATATGGTCACAAAAAGTGGAACTGTTTGCGACTAAAAATAGCTAGTCATAGTAGTACCTAATAATGTGACCAAATATTTGTCGCAAAAAAGAATTAACATTCGTCACCTTACACCATGGTTGGTCGCTAAAAAGTTGGCCTTTCAATCAAATCTCACTACCTTTGGTGACTAAGCAAGTGGTCGACATAGATAATTTTTTGCTACAAACTAGACTTCTCGCAGATTGTTCGCATTTTGGTCACAACAGATAACTTCGTAGAAAATACTACATCAACGTATTTGGTCACAAAAAACCTGAACTATTAGTTATTGTTTTGTGACTACAAACTTGGTGGCCAAAACGCATTCATGTTGATCCTTTTGTGACAAATCAACTTAGTCACCAGAAGTCATTAAATTTGGGTACCTATCATATATTATTATCTCTATGCAATTGCTCATAACAATAGATTTAATCATATTTATCCACAAAAGGAATATAAATCCATAACGTTCATGTCTCCCAAATTCGCATACAAGAAGTGTATATTTACATCAACTGTATCAAAAAGCTACCACAAAATAAAAAAAGTATCCCAAAGGAATCTAGACAGAACTAAAGAGACTCCAAGAATCTTCAATGTGCACTTGAATCCAATCTGCAAAAACAAAAAAAGGAAACAAAAACATATTCAATTAGAGTTAGTTCAAGGTAGTAACACTATATATTCATAATTGAAAGGTGTATATGAAAGACTTAATTGCAAAATCTATAAAAATAAAAAGGTACCCATTAAAAACAGTAGTGGAGCTAGCCACAAGCTCACGTCATAACTACAAATTAATACATGTAGTGAAAAAGTTGTGCATATTTATGACAAGTGAATCACGAGCAAGTGAAATAAAATGTGTGTTTGTACACCGACAATAAAAAAAAACTAATTAGAAATAAAATATATCTATTAAAAAAAGAGTAATTACATTGTACCTGCTTGTGGTATGGCTCAAAAATACTAACTCCCTTATAGTATGAAAATAAACACATAACCTCCTTATCTGTTGGATTAAAGTATAGAACTAACAAAAACTATTAGATATAACAGTACGTGTAAATCGCACGCTGGTTGGGCATGTGTTGCTATATTGGAGTTAATTTAGAGATGTTGAAACTACTCTAGTGGCCTTTTCAATAGTATTTAAATTTTTTTCCTATTTTCTTTTCCTATGATCTTCTCACCCGTGTTTTTCTCAACCCACTGTTTCAAACTATCACAGTTAATGCTGCACAGTGGTGATCACCATTACCTCCACCCTAGTCCCACCCTAAGGGAGATCTTCTTGTTCAAGTAATAAGAATTTTTAATATACTTGTCATTTTAATTTAAGCGAAGTGTATGGAGGTGCTTTCGACAAGCCTTCGGCATTTGCTACTAGGCTAGATGCTATGACAACATCTCACACTAGTTGTGATATTATGATTCTGATGACTTCAACAGGAATATACTCCATTCCACAACCAATCAAAATACTAAGTAATTAAACTGTAAAAGCTATAGTCCACCAAATTTAATCAAAACTTTTAAAGTGGCAAAACCCAGCCAAGTTATAACCACCCAATACAGATCATGAAGCTTGCAGACTAAAAATTAAGAAAACTCAGGATTGATTAAAATCCAGAAGCTAAGCACCCATATCTTTCAAAAGGCCAAAAATAACATCTTTAATCAAGAATTCAAGAGAAAACTCAAATAAATCTTTTGAGGTTTTCATGACAATAATCATCCAAAGGTCAACCAACTCATTCATTAGCGTATACAAGAAACCTATGAAACACAGGGTAAAACACTCACAAAATGATTATACATGAAAGCTCAATGTGCCTCAATTGTATTCTAACTAACTTGATCCATCTAAAGAATACTTTGCAATGCATAAGAAATAACTAAATGATAAACTTAATTTCTGTAAATGTTCAATATTGATCTATCCAAAGGATGATTTGCTTTCTTGATTCAAGAATACTACTAAGTGATGCTAAGTTAAAAATGTACATTACCATGATGTAGAGGGAACAAATGAACCTCCCAAGTCCATACGCGATAGAAATGACTCAAATATTGACTCTCGTCAACTTGTCTTATGAGTTAAAGCCTGCACCTCCTTAGCCAACTTATCATTCTGTATCTCTGCTTGCTCTTCCCTCCTTGTAGTTTCCTTTAGTTGTTTTCCGTACGACCTGTCCTACTTTGGCTGAAGAGTTTGGTCTCACCCTATACCTAAGACCTGGTTATGTATCCTGGTGTGGTACTAAGGACTGTCTCACATATTTAATCCTTTGTCAATGGTATATTTCCCTCTAGCATAGGATACAATTTGAGCTCCATCATCTGCATCTAATATACGATCCAATTATACTTAGTTCACATTTTTATATAACACTATATATAATAATTAATTAATCTAATTAAAACAAGACTTTCATAAAACTCCTTAGTATATGGTGAGGTCCAAGACCCATCCTTGATGTGGGTACGACTATAAAATTCTATCCTACCAATCTCAGCATTTTCCTACATTTCATAAAACATATTATTAGATACAATGACAAATTATCTACAGTTCCATAATTAAAATTTATAACAAATGTGAAGCAATGATAGCAACTCCTCTCGACGCCGCAAAAAGGACTTTGATCCATTATAATGAAGAACTTTCAATTGAGAGCAGTTTTGTGTACTTGTCTTACTCCTCGCCTGGATCAGAAGTCCAAACATAAACATGCATATTCACATAGGTATAACTTTTGTTCTAGTAATACATGAAAAAGAAAGATAGATCTCACCTGGAACTTCTCATACATCACATAATCACACAAGAGATTCCAGTCAATGGGCTCTATGTCAAAGTAGAGGTCAAGGCATGCCTCATTTATTGTCTTAAATGACTTAATGTGTGAATAAAGTGGATGCCGATAATCAGAGTAACGCCCACCAAGAATGTAATCAGTTACCACCCTGACGTTTGGATGCTGAAAGTCTAATTCGAACGCATCCTAATTACAACAACAACATAAAAAAGAACATTCATCTCTAGCAAGTTCCTTGCTAAGTATAGTAATTTTTTAGAATTATTATTATACAAATGCATGAATGAAATTGATCGGTCCCAAAGATGATGTAAATTTGAGCTTCCCCGCAAGAGAACGGGTGTCGCGATTGAAGTATAAAATTTGATGAGTACTGGAGTCGATTTTCTCGAGGACCAAGCTAAATATAGACTACCAACACTTAGAGAACACTAATCTAATTTGAATTGAATTAGAACAAGATAAATTGAATATAAGTAAAAAAGACCGAAAATCTTTTAGTTTTGAAAATTATGGTTTCTAACTAACAATTATACTAATGCAATTGAAAATAGAAGCTAATAGCCATCAAACTATTAATGAAAAACATGATATTTGAAATTCAAAGCAATTATAAACTGACTTCTATGCAATCAAAAGGAATTTGAGTGTAAGTGATCCGATCTATCAAGTTCAACAAGAATTCCTACGGGGGTTTGTTAATTCAAATTAATGATCACTCCATGAATCCTTGATTTGAAAGATTTCAACCATAAAACCATGGATTAACACCCAATTGAGATTAGGAGTATAAGTTATTGATAGAATCATAGGTTCAAACCTTAGATTTATGTAATTCTTATGCCAATTGAAGAATTGTGTATAGGAGTCACCAAATTATGTTATAAACCTAATTTTTCTAGTAGATTGAAAACCCAATCAAGTAGAATTATAGAAATCATAGGATATTTTAATGAGAATCATCTACCTCTATGGAAATCCATAAAAATCCTTGGCGTATCTTCACAATTGCACCCAAATTAGGGTTTAACTACTTGATTCTATAATAGAAAGCATGAAAAAGTGTAAATCTAACATTACTTGTATGAAATTCTAATGTTTGGTTACAAGAAAAATGAAAGAAAGTGCAAGAAAATAAAGAAAAATAGAGTTTCTCTCCTAAAACTACTCCTAATACAAAATATCTAAGCTATCTAAAACTTTATCTCTCTAAAAATTATACTAAACCTGTCTCTCTATATCAACTAAAATGGCCTACTCTGCCTTTGATACCCTATGTGTAGGTCCAATGATAGATACATGATAGATACAAAAGTTTCTTATAGGCCCACCGTCAAAACGGAGATGGGTACTGTCTTAACGGTAAATTCTTACGGAAGTTGAACTCTCTGACCATTAGGATGATCAAAATTATTGTCCTGACGATCAGCCAAAGACATTTCTCCTTCTCGGGTCATCAGGAGTGTCAAAAGTGGCATCCTGATGACCAGCAACTTTGTAGCTTAATTTTAACTACTTTAGACACCGATTCAGCTAATGAACATTAGAGTCAAAGTTGTAGATCTTGAAATATTACTTCTAATGACGCAAAAATCAGCTCAATCAGAAATTGAAGTAAAAAGTTATAGCCAATATCCCAAGATAGCATTGAATTTTCGTCACTGGTTTGTTCGCTTTGAACCGGCTTTGATCATTATTTCTCCCTTTTGCCTCCATTAGCTTCTATAACCTACAAAAGCAAATAAAACATCATTAGAACTAAAAATCAACTAAATTAACCTATTTACAACCATTTTAATCCTAACAAAGTGCAAAATCAAGGCTTGAAATCACACTTTTATGGCGTAATCAGAAATCCATTTCCATCCAAGTACAAGATGGAGATCATCTATGGAAACAAATATTGTGGAAAAAAAATCTTGTACCAGTAAGAGAATTCAGTCATGCCAAACTTACCAGAATTGAGTTTATCAGAATTGTACCAAGACTGATTAGCAATTGAGTTTAGGACAACCATATACTAACATGCAAATTTCAGCCAAATTGTTAAGGTTAGTCAATTCTCTTTATGACTCCATAGAAATAGCATTGTTACCAAGCAATAAAAAAGAATAGACATAATCATAATATGAATTTAAGTGGTAGGAAGTTTTTTAGAATCATGCCAATATACTAGTCATGCCAAATAACAATTAACCCGTTACCTTAAAAAGTTAAACATTAAAAGTCAAGAAAAATGGTGTAAAGAAATGTACTAAAACTGATTAGGAATTGAGTTTATCGTAATTGTCTTGAAGATTATACCCTAAAACAAAGAGATAAGGAAGAAATAACTAAGAGAACGAGACAAGAACAAATTCATATTGCATATAATAAATGGCTGAGAAAGAGTGCGGCAATATACCTGACACACCGATCAATGTGGACATGAGATTCAAAATCTGCAATGGCTTTAGTGTAAGAGGAATAAATGATGATGACGATGAAGAAAGCATGAAAGAGGGCGATAGAACGAGATAAGATTAACAACATTAGATAAGTTTCCTTCCTTTTCACAGTTTCCATATTCTTCGTAGCCTTACTCCCACCAATATTGTAGCTTCATCGTGTGCCAATCGTGTCTTTGTGCATAAAGAACGCCAAGAAATTAGGGAACTAAACTATGGCCTTGGACGAATGGACCTCTCCTACAAAAGTATGACTTAGTCTATTATATAATATTGCTTTTTTAATCCATGCTCTGTTCAGATTTTCCTAAATATAATTTTTTTGGTCCAAGTTACATATAAAGTGTATATCAGTCGATTACATATAAAGTGTATAATTTTTTTAGTCAGTACTCTTTTGGATCCATGTCAAACCCATAATGGAATCCATCTTGATTTATTGTAGATGCTTGGACCCAAAACTTAATCGATCAAACTAACCTCTGTTAATTCTGGTTGCTTCAGGTGGTTCAAGTCTGTTCGAGTCAAGTAACTTATTTTAGTTAGTTTAATTAATATTTTAAAAATAGACTTAATATACACTTCTTTATGGTGAAACATCATTGATGTGACACATAAAGTTTATATGATTCATATGTTTAATGGCCTTGCATGAGTTCGAAGTAGTGGTTGATTGAAAACCTGAACACCCTGTAGAGGAATAATTTCTCAAAGATAAAAAAAAAAAAGTATAAAATAAATCAGTAGTATTGAAATATAACAATAATGATTTAAAGATACATAAGTTATACACATATATATCTAGATTTGTAACATGCATAGTTTGATCTTGACTTGGTTCGACTTGACTCCGGTCTCAACTCAGTTTGGACCCCAATAATACTCACTCAAGAATTGAATTAGTATATATTTGTTCGACCATTTTAAGTGGTAGAACCAAACTGAACCCTTGACACCTCTAAATCAAACCAACCCATAAAGGTCTAGTTGGTCTAATTTTTGGTCTTTTAGTTCTTTTGTGCACTGCTGCATAGATGTAAACAAGTAACATCTTACATGTTACCACCACATAATTACACTGAGTTCAATAATGTTATTTTAAAACCACAAGAACGGGTGAGAAGAAAATTTTCTTTGTTAATGGTTCATCATATTTGTCACAAGGCCAGGCAAAACAAGAAGGCAGAGGATTTGGATTCATTTTGGTAAACTTGAATTATAAAAATCATCATCTGTATATGTTAGAGAGAGAGGAACTAAAGGAAAAATTAATTAAACAAGCAATTAAAAATGAAAGAAACAGTTGGTAACAATAAATAAAGTAATTTTTATTCAAATGGAAAAAATTGAACAAATTTAAAGAAAAATCATTTTCTTTTTTATTTTGTAATACTGTTGTGCTCATGTTTAAAAGTATTTAACCTAGATATATTTTATATATGTCAAAAAAAATTTATAGGGAAGAGGAATTTCTTTATTTTGTTTTTCTTATTTTCTCTCTTTATTTTTTCTTAACATGAAACAAATAACATGGAATATTTTTATAATTTTCTTGTTTTTATACAATTAACACAAAATTCCACTTTAAGACGTGTAATTTTAATTGTAACAAATAAGATGTTACATTTACAAAAAAATTTATTGTCAACCTTAATGTCAAGTTTAGGGCCAGCACAAGTGATTACACTCTAAAAAGTGTAATCTAAAGTCCCTAAATAGCTATTGTTAGTCCAATTAGGGTGTATATATGCTTCATTTTAGTATAATAATTATTTTAATAAGTGTTGTGGGTATCTTGCAGGTTTCGAGTGGAGAAAGGAAAAATTCAGAGCAAAAGAAGAAAAAATGTGCATGACTGTACGTACAGTAGGAGTCACTGTACATGCGGTGGTCCCACCGTACGTACACCTGTAGCAGAAATCCAAACTTCAAAAAGCTCAATTCAGTGTCAGTCTAACCGTACGTACGGTATGTCCATCGTATGTACGGTGAACAATATCGTATGTACGATATTGACAGTCCTGTGCGTATTTTTCAGCCTATATTTTTCGGAAATGATGCGAATTTTGTATTTATCTTCAGTTATAGACTAGATTTTCTATTAGGACGTACTGTAGAGAGAGAAAGTGGATTTTTTTTGTATTTTCTTGCATTTTCTTACACTTTCTTTGTAATCAAACACTATTTTTCTTCATCAATCAATAAGTAATCTTCAATCCGTCTATGGAATTAAGTAGCTAAGCATCTCTTCGATGTAATTGTGGATATCTACCAAGGATCTTCAAGGGCATCAATGGAGATATATGAATTTCAATGCTTTATCCTATGTTTTCTTCAATTTTGTTTCAATTGAGTTGTAGACTCATAGAACACTTAGATTCATAATCTAAGGTGGTAATTGCTATGCACAATCTTCTAATTGGTATACGAATTGCACAATTGATGGTTTGTCTCTAAGATTCCTACAATGAAATAACAATCTACACTCAATTAAACTTAAATTCAAGCTTTTATGGTCAAAATCCTCAGGGTAAAGGATCCATGGAGTGAAGCTTGACTTGAGTTAAACAAATCTCTATTGAAGATCTTTTTGAGAATTGGTAGATTGAAGCAATTGCATTCAAGCCTTTCATTAATTGTTTCAAATTTAGTATAATTGCTCCAAATTTCAAGTGTAATTAGTTTAGTTTAGTAATCTACAATCTCTCACCATACAAGCATTTTCGGTCTTGCTTTTCATTTCAATTTGTTAAGTAATTTGCTAATTCACCTCATTTCGTTGGCTGCTTTATCCTTGTGTATTGCCTATATTGGGTTTGATCCCTCAGGAGAACGATACCGGTGCTTACCGGATTTTACTTTGATCAACTCCTGTAAACCTTACAAGAAGCTCAAGTTCAATACACATTTCAGAGCGATTCAACAAAACAAATCTATAGCCTAAGGCAATAATTTTAATGAAGGCCTTTTATATTTTGATATATTATTGCAAAAAAAAGAGGGTTAAAGTGATTATGGTTGAAATTAACTAATGTATTGATTTTGGACTTTCATCATAAAAAAATATGTAGAAATTATATAGGATTCAACTATAATATACAAGGTTTTTTAAAAAATTTTACACTTTACTTTTTATTATAATGACGACTTTTTTGGGTTGTTAAATTCTCCCTTGCCTATTGTAAGCAGCACAATGGTTGCAGATTACATAACTTTTACAGATGAGATACAACGGTCAGAAAGTCCCTCTTATACGTTGCAAATCAAAATTGCGTTTTCGTAGTTTTCTATTGTGACGAGACATTTGGTCACTAAAAACTAAATATTTTGCGACCGGACTGCCTTGGTTGCAAAAATGCTTAGTTTAGAATTTTACACAACCACAAGGCATTTGGTTGCAAGAACTACATTATGTTGGTTGCACAAAAAATTTGCCACTGGCGGGAAAGCTTGGCGCCAACATTTAGGCAACTAAAATCTTCAGACCAGGTCTTTTTGTTTTTGGTCACCAAAAGCATACCTTTTGTGACTATATTTTGTAAGTCGCACAAAATTTGGTTGCAAAATCGAGCATTTCTTGTATAGCGTAACACAAAACTCAATACACTGATTCGATTAGAATCCTTTTCGGGGAATACTTAATCACTGATAATATTCTAAAAACGTTACATGTTGCTTCCAGAAGAAAATCTGAAAGAAGAAGACAATCTAATTAAAGTATTAGCAATAGTCAAGTTGCATTCTCATAATGACTCAATCAGTCGACGAATCTCTTAAACCATAATTTCATGTGATATATACACTCAAAGGATGCCGGTTGGGTTTGGATTTTCCTTCTTATTTTTATAAGTCTTCTTTTTAAAAAATAATGAAAAGTTAGTATAGCCATGAACTGAAACATCATGAATTGGGAAAAATAACATGACTAAAAAATCATTAGGGTGCAAGTAATATTCCATTGGAATTGAAAACAAAGAAAGAGAGAGAGGGGGGTTGAAAGTTGAAACCCTAGAGAATGTCTTATTGAAAAAGGGTCAGTATTAAAATGATTGTTGGAGCAATACAAGTCATTAAACCCAGTAATAGGATAGGAGTCTTGGGAAAGCAAGTTAGAGAGTCTTCATCGATCGTAGATGATAACAGACTTGCCTGTTTGTGTCACATGGATTCCCCTGAGCAACTCTTTCTCTCTCTGTCTCTCTCTCTTCCCGATTTCGCTAGAATCGCCGAGCTATAATCCACATTTCATCATCATGTCTCTCCTTCTATCTCCTTCTGTTCCAGTGTCCGACTATATTACTGCCAAATGAAACTAAGGCTATATATAATATGGGCACGTCTTTAGATAATGTGAAAAAATGAACCCACTTTGTATAAAGACATTGAAAGGACAAAATTAGCCTTGATTTTACGCGTTAGAATGTATCTGACAAAGGGCATGACTGTCCTTGCACATAAATGGTGCCAAAATCAGAGGCCTCATGTACCAAAATATGCAAATTGCAAACTGGTACTGCTGTGATTACGTCTCCCTTGGGGCCCCATTTTTAGTTTAGTGTCTTTGTGAATTTAGAGGGGACCATGTAACAGTATGGACGTCATGCTCTCAAAGCTCGAAGTGCATTACTGAAAATCTCTCTCTCTCTCTCTCTCTCTCTCTCTCTCTCTCTCTCTCTCTCTCTCTCTCTCTCTCTCTCTCTCTCTCTCTATTATCAAGTCACGTGTAACATTCTGTAGCATAGTTTGATCAGGGTGTTCAAGAGCTCGACCATACTCAATCATGGGAGGATAAAGGGCTACTTTGTTTGGTCTTTTGGATATCTAGTAGTTGTGTTTATGCTTGAATCTTCTTTTTGATGTGGGTTTCTTTGGAGGAAACAGTTCTGAGCTTCTAACCTTCTTCCTCCTTCTAGGCTCTCAATATATTTGTGGTTTACCTATACCCTAGCCCTCTCCACACACATGTTTGTCTACATATGAGGAAGAGAAAGTAAGGATACAAAGGAGAGAGAGAGAGAGAGAGAGAGAGAGAGAGAGAATGGCATTAGAAACTGTGGTTTACCCACAAGACCAATTTGGCTATGGTTGCAAGGAGTTCTACAACTTGGTTGGTGGAGCTGCTGGTTGGGGCTTTGATGACTTTGGTTTTCAAGAAGAAGATAAAGCTCTTGTTGAGATCTTGGATAGCAACATGGACCATGGCCTGAATGGAAATTGGGACACCTCATCTTCCCCAGGCGACCACTTGCTTGGTGAAAGGTCCCCTCCCAGGGAAGAACAGGCGGCGACAAAGCCGCCCAGTCGGCTGAAGAGGCGGCGCACCAAAAGCAGCAAGAACAAGGAAGAATTGGAGAACCAAAGGATGACTCACATTACAGTCGAGCGAAACCGGCGCAAACAAATGAATGAGTATCTCTCCATTATCCGGTCCTTGATGCCGCCTTCTTAAGTTCAAAGGGTTAGAATTAGACACTTCCTCCCTAATTTCCACTCAACAATATAACTCGCTCTTTACTATATATACAGATCTTTTAACAATTGAACAGTAATTATTATATGAACCATTTGTGAATTTTCGGTTAGGGTGACCAAGCGTCAATTATTGGAGGCGCCATTAATTTTGTGAAGGAGCTTGAGCAGCTTCTTCAGACACTGGAGGCTAAGAAGAGGACTACTACTCAAGCACCCAACAATGGCTTCTCTCCACTTTTTGCCGACTTCTTCACCTTTCCCCAGTATTCAACTCACCGGAATAATTCACCGGCAACAGCTGAAGAGCCGATGGCCGAGAACTGGTCAGCCTTAGCTGACATAGAGGTAACCATGGTGGAGAGCCATGCCAACCTCAAGATACTATCAAAGAGGCGGCCGAGACAGCTCTTGAAGATGGTGGCTGGGCTTCAATGCCTTCGGCTCACTCTTCTCCACATTAATGTCACAACAGTTGATCGAATGGTTCTCTATTCACTCAGCGTTAAGGTTGTTTAGTACTGTTACAGCAATTACTTCTTCATTCTCTCTTCTCCAGTCTTTGTGATTATATATAATCTTTTTGTATATGTACATGTTTCTGTGAATTGATTCAGGTTGAGGATGGCTGCCAGCTAACTACAGTGGATGAAATTGCCGATGCCGTTAATTACTTGCTAGGAAGAATTGAAGAAGAAGCTTCTTTCAGCTGAAACCCTAATTTTTATTGGAATATATTTTTTTTCTCTTAGTATGAATTTCAATTTTTTTTACCTTTTCTTTTCTTTTTTGGTTTCAGGGAATCTTGTGTACAAAATTTTAGCTTTCAATGCCACTTCACGTTGATCATAAAGCCGTAATGAACTCCTTTGTGCCGTTAATCTTTCTTTTTGTCTAAAACGTCAAACACAAAAACATTTTAACTATCTATTTTACGGCAACCCCAAATCATTTGCTTTTATAGTTGCACTGCAACATTGAATTTATCTCTTTTTTTTTTTGTCCAAAAACGAGAGTTATAATACATAAGTGAGAGTGAAACACAAATATTTCAAGATTGCAGAGGAATCACATAAGCCATGGAATGAACATAGACCCTTAAAAACATAATTTCCGAAGGCATTGCAGAATTCCTGCATTTTTAATTATATAATCAATCAACTTGCCTACTTTGACCAACCCTTTCACTTTAAAAAATTGAAAAAAGAAAGCTGCTTCTTCAATTTTTGGAGAATTTTTCTGTACGTCCATAGCTGAACTAGAAACGACAAGTCCTTTCTCCGAGATTTTTATCCAATTTAATTCAAACCAGAGGCATCAGGAATTTCCCATCAATCTAGTGAAGTAATTTATTGACATAATATATGTATGGTTCAAAATTGTTACATGGCTAAGCATATGATATTGAGATTAGAGAGGGTGGTTGAAAAGGCAGCGCATTTGTTTGGCTACAAGATGACAAGTTCTCCGGGCAAGAAATCAATTTCTTCAGGGTTGGCATACACTTGCAGAGCTAGCTAGCATCTTCTGTTTGTATTAATGTATGTATTGAACAAGACAAAGCTCCATTTGAATTGAAAATCTACATGGGTATTAATTTTGATTATGTGACAGCGGGCGGTATGAAGCAGAACCTATTATTCATAAAACAAATGTAAAATACTAAAATCTACTGAATACAAGATTAATTTTCCTTAAACAAAGTAATGGACACAAACAACAAAGTCTTGATTTTATAGATGCAACATAAGAACAACGAAATGGGAATATCTTTTATTTTTCTAAGTCTCGAGAAAATTGCAATGTTTGAAAAGCATACAAGCATGCACATGAGATTCACCCCTTAATGTTAATTGTGAATTTAGAATTCATTGCTTGTAGACACCGGCACTCTGATTCAAAATGCTTTCTTGAGAAAATGCTGCAATCCGAAGATGCTATATATATATATATATATACACATTTCATTTCCTACAATTTCTCCCTCTTTGCCGCTTTCCTTAGAAGGCAACATAATCAATTTCATGATGTGATTAGTTTTTTTTAGGGCATGCTTTTGGTATAAAAAAAATCCAAATAATTGGCTTCTCACTAACCCTAATTTGAAATTATAATTAACAGCGCGGGTGCCATATTCACCAATCTAGGTAGTAGCCTTCAAAGTCAAATGCCTTCTTATTTTGTTTTGTTTTGTTTTTTTTATTTTGGGTCTATTGTCTATAGAGGCTTTGATGATTATCCAAATGCATTATATTCTCTAAGACTTATGTGTTTTCTTTGTCTCATCTGAAATTGCTCCTAGCTAGTAACAAATGAGCATTGATTGACATTGTGGAAGAAATCAAGAAAAGAACAAATAGATGCTGTTTAGTAATTAAGAGTATATAATGATGCTTTCTTCTGTGGTAACTACCATAAACCCTATTTTCATTTTGAATCGATCCACTAGAAGATTGAAAGCACCGTCCCACCGAAAAGATCAATGGACTAATAATTGGTTGTTTCAAACCCTAGTAACGCCATGAAAAAATAGTGTGTAACTTTCTTATTGGTCAAGAAAACAGCTCATACAGTTTAAAAACGTTTCCGAAAATATGTTAGACACTTGATTTAAAACTACCTAATGTCATGCAATTTCTTAAATAAGAGTAATGTTATAAACAATTACCGTAATTATACACTGCCTCATCGGTTATAAGTTCTTTTATAAGATGAACAGTTTCATCGTATGGTTATCACTTTCTTGGTGTTAGGGTGCAATATATATTACAAAATGATTATTAGTAGATGAGCTTTAACAAGAAAATATTTCTCCAACTTTAAAAGATCCATGTATCCGTACCATGCATATAGATACACAATAGATTTTGTTGTGACTTTAGTGGGGAAAAGGGCGAGCTAGAAAAGCCACCTAGCTAGGGAGGTGAAACAAAGATCCAAGCTTTTTATTCATTGATATTCTATAGCTCAAGGTTAGAGATAACACTCAATTTGTAGGTGCGTCCTTCAAAAGGTTCCATGATTGGATGGTTTTGGATTTTTCAGTTGTTTCATTGATCGCTAGGAATAACCTCCATACTTTCCTATAGCGAAATGGTACTTTTTCTTTACCTTCTGTTTAGTTTATGGATTTAGTGAAGAAAGAAACAAACAATGCAAAAAATATTATTTTCAATGAAGGGGGAAAAAAAAAATGGTAAACGGCGTGGGCAAATATTGCTAATGGAAGATGTAGATTTTTCTTTTCTTTTTCTTTAAAAATGTTTTAAAACTTTTCAGAAAAAAAATTTATTTTGTTAGAATAACTGTAGAGAGAGAGAGAGAGAGAAAAAAAAAATAATCTCTGTATTATATTAAACTGAATGAATTACAATAGAAGACATCAACACTATATGTAGAACTACAATGAGTGCTATACAAGAAACCAATAAACTAGAAAAACATAAATCAAGAAAAGAAAGAACCAATTCAATATATGTATAATATATACTAACATATACAAAATAGATGTTAAAAGCCCCTCGCAAACTCAAGATGGTAATATAGAGACTAAATTGAGTTCGGAAACCATATCATAAAATTGTCCTGGGGGATAAGACTTGGTGAAGACATCAGCAGTCTGATCAGCAGATGTTACAGAGAGAAGATAAACAGTGTCACACACGACATGCTGACGAATGAAGTAACGGTCAATCTCAATGTGCTTGGTGCGATCATGAAACACATTATTGTGAGCAATTATAATAGCACTACAATTGTCACAATGAAGAATAGTAGCACGAGAATGAAAGACACTCATGTCTTGAAGCAGCCACCGAAGCCAAAAAGGTTCCTGAGTGGTGTCATCTAGTGCACGATATTCAACCTTAATGCTAGAGCAAGTAATAAGGGTCTGCTTCTTACTATGTTAAGAAATAAAAGAATCACCAAAAAAGAAGCAGAACCCTGTAGTAGAACGACAATCAATAGGGTCACCAACCCAATCAGCATCAGAATAAGCATAGAGTTGTAGAGAAGAGGGCGAGAGTAATGTAGACAATGAAAGAGGGTATCCTTCACACATAATAAAAAAATACGAAGAACTACAATATAGTGAGTGGAGCGAGGCGAAAACAAGAATTGATTGACAAGGTGAACAACATGGGCAATGTCAGGGTGAGTAGCAGTGAGGTAGACAAGACTGTCAATAAGCTATCAATAAAGAGTAGCATCAGATAGAGGCTCACCATCCAAAGGAGTAAGACGCACATTAGCTTCTAGAGGTGTGGAAGCAGTTTTACTATCAGTGAAACCAGTACGAGTAAGAATGTCTAAGGCATACTTGGCCTAAGAAAGAGAATAACCAATAGAAGCAGAGGATATCTCAAGACCAAGAAAGTAACTAAGAATACCAAAATCCTTCACCTCAAATTGTCTGTTAAGAAAATCCTTAAGCTCATAAATACTATGCATATCATCACTAGTGAGGATCATATCATCCACATAAAGAAGGAAGAGAACAATGCTACGTGCAGTCTTACGGACAAAGAGAGAAAAATTATAATTATTAGAAGAGAAGCCAAGCTCACTGATGGTGGAACTGAATTTGGCATACTAGGCACGAGGAGCTTGCTTGAAATCATATAAAGCACGACAAAGCTGCAGACTTGATGTGTAAAGTGAGAAGAGCCAAGAGGAGGCTGCTGATTACATTGTAAAAATGTAATTACAAGTTTCTAATTTTGTATTTGTTAGCATTAAAATAAATATAAATAATTTTAGTTAATTTACTTTTAATCCTAATAAATTTTGTTAAGCATTTTGTAGGCTTTTAGATAAAAAAAAAAGAGAGTAAACTCACATGGAAAGAAATGAGTATTCATTGATTGAAGCCCATCCACATGGACAAATATCCACTTTTCAACAACTCTACTAAAACAAGCAACCCATATTTTTGCTTTTGGATAAAAAAAAAAAGGAGCAAACTCACATGAAAATAAGGCAATTGACATAGAAAGAAGACAGTTCACATGGAAAGAAGGCAACCAACTCAAATGGCAGTTGAGATGGAAAGAAGGCAATTAACATTGACTTGATCTACTTAATATACCCAAGAACAGGTGTTACGAAGTAGTATTCAATAATAACCAAGTAAGATCGGGGTCGAACCATAGGGAACGGTTATCCAAATATGCAAAGTTGACATTAGAATTCACCCACGGTAAAAATTTAGATACTAACTAAGTCATGCTAAACACTGTAGCATTGTAATGGCTTCAGTTAGAACCTAAGTCAACCTGTTTGAATTTCACCATGAACAATACCAACGAAATTTGGATAGTTGGTGTAAAAAATAGTAACCAAAACAAAATAGTTCGTTTTGGAAGATTTGATGATTGTTGAACTAGATTTTGAATTAAATTTAATAAAACAGTCTTGAATCCAATTAATTCGATCACTCGATTTACTCAAAATTCCAACAGAGATTTTGTAACTCAAATCATTAGCTTTATCTTAAGCCTTTGATTTGGAATATTTAACGAAATTCAATAATAATTAAATCTGAAATAATAAAATTAAAGTCATAGATTCATACCATCGATTTGTGCAATAATTATACCAAACTAAGATTTTTGCATAGAAATTACCAAACTTAATCAAGAATCTAAGTTTTCTCAAAGATTTGGATTTTAATTACCAAGAACTGAAAGATTTTAAAGATAAACAATGAACCCAATTACCTTCATTGATATCCCAAGATCCTCGAATGATCTTCACCATTTGCTCCAAGAAAAAAAACTAGCAACTCATGGCAATGAAAAGACTTGGCTTGAAAAAAAAAAAAATGACTTCATAAATAATTGGAAGGTCCTATATATATCTTTCTCTCTTTTGCCTCCTCTCTAGCTCTCCTCCCTAACTTTTCTCTCCAGCTTGTGGCTATTTATAAACTTTCAAGATGAAGTCATCCATTCTTTATAATGATGCATTATTCCTTTTTTTAATTACTAATTTCTTCTTTTGTCTTCTTTTCATGTCAATTGTCTTCTTTCCATGTGAATTTTCATGTGAGTTGCCTTCTTTCAATGTCAATTACCATCTTTCCATATCAATTGCTTTCTTTTTATGTCAATTGTCAGGTGAGTTGCCTTCTTTTAGCCAAAAGCAAAAACACATCTTGTTTGTTTTGGTAGAGTTTTTGGAAAATTGATGTTTGTTCATGTGAGTGGGCTCTAATCAATGAAGACTTCTGTCTTTACATGTAAGTTTGCTCCCTCTTTTATTTAAAAGCCTATAAAATGCTTAACAAAATTTATTACTATTAAAAGTAAATTAATTAAAACTACTTATAATTATTTTAACACTAACAAACACAAAGTTAGGAACTTGTAATTACATTTTTGCAACGTAATCACACCCCCTAACTAGCTTTTTGCTAGTTCCTAGCAGAACAAATAAACACACTTAAAAAGATATTTTGCACTTTCATAGGGATCACGAGTGCATTTAGCATATGCATCAAGCCTTTAAACCCCTAGGTTACCTCTAGTGGACAACTGGTGTCTTGTGAGAATTTCCAGTGATGGTACCCACAAACATTAAAATGGGCCTGCAACTGAGGATTAGGAGTATAAAGTATGACATGTATTAAAATACAAGCATATTCTGTCAATCCTACTCTTTAATACACAAGTAAGATAATGTCTTAGAACAACATCTGAGAGATTTTTGTGTGTATTGATCATTACATGGTAAGAAAAGTATTATAACATAAAAACACAGATATATTATTTAAGTTTTGATTCAACCTCACTAAATATTCTCTCAGAAAAAAAAAATATAGGCATCTCACATCGGTTGTCCTTACAAAAGAGTAAATGTAATGTAAAATCAAAAGAGACAACCATAAAGAAATAACATGAATATATAAAGTGAGAGACGACTTGTGTAAGCACCCCATTTTTGCTCGCTCGGCAATCTCCAGCCCAACCGGATTCGGTTTCCAACATCACAACACATGCAAGCTCAAGATGAGCCTTTCAATCTCCAATCCTTCTCAGGTCCACAAGGATCCGCTGGAGCCTTAAGCACCATTATTCCAAGTAGTTTTCCGGACCGGGCGGTCCTGGAAACCAACGCCATCCAGGTAGCTTCCCGAGATCGGGCGATCTCGGGGACCAACACTTCATCAAATTCCAGACGGTTCACTTATGGCGCCTGCTAGCCCGCCAACATAGAATGTCCGTCATTTGGTAGTTCTCTGAGACCGGACGTTCTCGGAGACCAACACCACACTTCCAGGTAGCTTTCTAGGACTAGGCGTTCTCAGGAACCAACACCACCCCTACAGGTAGCTCTCTAAGAACGGGCGTTCTTAGAGACCAACTCCGCACTGGTAGTTTTCCAAGACCGGGCGGTCTCAGAAACCAACACCTAGGTCAACACCGACACCTGTTAGCTCGACTTGATGAAAAATGACCAAACCTGCCCCTTGGGCCTCCAGGCACGTTTTGGAAAAGTTCAAAATCCCTCAAAACGATAAGTCCATCCTTCCACAATGTTGTCAAAACCATCAGGCGTACCCCGCACGCCATTTGGTCCAAATCCGATACTATTCCGGCCCACTCTGGTCAAAATGACTGTTTTGCCCCCGAGCGACTCAGCACGGCACAAACCCCGCTGAACGACAACAGACTCTCTCAAAACCATCCATGAACAGCCCTACACGCCTAACACAATATACCAGATTATTCCTGACCATTTCCAGCTACTCCAGTTAAAATGACCGTTTTGCCCCTAGAAGCCCAAAACACCCCGAAACAGCACCAGCCTTAGGGTTTCGAGCAAAGGATTTCACCACATGCCTTTGTTTAACCCGAGAAACACCCTACAACACTAAGCTCACACGACGCGATAAAAGTTCCTTGGAGCGTCTCGCAGACGCTCCGCCTAAATTGTCTTTTCTCCCGATTCCCTGATTATATCGCACCGTCAACCGACTTAAGAAATGCGTAAATCAGGGAATTCTCAAAAGCTCGTCCATCGATCTTTCCATCGATACGGTTCGATCAAATAAATCGCCTCCCGAAGCCCTCCATCGTACGGTGCAAAAACTATAACTTTCAGCAACCCCTGGAGCGTCTCACAGACGCTCCACCCAGGTTGACTTTTTTCCCGATTCCCTAATCAAAACGCACCATCAAACGACTTGAGAAATACGTAAATTTGAGAATTTTAAAAAGTATTTCCAGAGTACTTTCTATCGATACGGTCCGATTGAATAGATCACTTCTCGAAGGCCTCGATTGCACGAAACGAAAACAACCACTTTCAAACACCCATGGAGCGTATTACAAACGCTTCGCGAAAGTGTCCTTTTTGGCACGCTTCCCAAGACAATATCACTCACCTCCAAACATAATTCAAACTTTTCAAAAATATGAAAGCTCGTCGGAAGCACTAGGAGAACATCCCGAGTGCGACCGGTTCCCCCAGAACCTTCCTGATTTACTCAATTATCGAGGCAAAGTTTGGACGAACCTTCCTGGTGATGGAGCGTATGCCACATGCGCTCAAATTTTGATCAGATCGACCGACTTTCAATCAACGGTCGAGATTTAACCAGTACACAGGGTGCCAAGTGTTATTCTGGCAATGGAACAGTAACTGCGCATGTCCTACATACGCAAGGCCAAACTTTGGCCATGCGCATGTAGCACATGCGCAAGGCCTGTTCCAGATTGCCTATAAATAGAGGCCTCCGCCTCCCCCCCCCCCCTTGCATATTCCAAGTTCGAAATTGATACGAAACTCTACTGAAATCACTCCAGAAACTCGAATCTCTACATATATTCCTCCCGTTCAACACTTAGGCTAGATTCTAGCCCTCATAAGCCTATACACCCCACATACAAGGCCTCATACACACTTACACACTCTACTCTAGCCTCTCAAGCCCTCTTGAAGTCACTCAAGCTCCAAATCAAGACATCCATTGAAGACTACAAGGGTGTTTAAGGCAAAAGGTGATATCCCTTTTACATTTATGCTCTCCCCCCACTCTTCTCTTCTCCCTCCTAGCCTACTTAGGATATTCTCTATTTTAACCCTCATCTTCAACCCCTTTTTCTTGCATGCTTAAGCCAAGAGGGCTCCTAGATCATGCCTAGAGGAAAGCAAGTGAGAGCCACCGTGTAGGGAGACCTCTCACTAGCCTCCTTTAAGATGGTATGGCCTAAGAGCCCCTTGTTTATGTGGTGAAGCCTAAAAGCCTTGTATGTGAATCATGAACCCTTGCATATTATTATTTTAATCATGTCTTGTATGCTTGGCTTCATTTTATGTTTATTGCCATATCCCACAATGCTTGCATTGCTCTTAATTTCATGACATTTTCAAGTTCTACATGTCCTTCAAAAATTGTTCCAAGAGTTGGCCCCTTGAAGTTTAGGATGAGACTTTAGGAGTCATGCCTTAAAAAATCTCTCTCAACCCCCTAATTCATACTTTTGCATCATTGCATTTCAACTCGCATAAAAGTTGCCTTCAAACTCTCTAATTTTTAAGGTTTCCATTCTCTCAAAGTTAGTGGTTAAAATGGCCCCATGGAACCCTCTCTTGAGTGGTCTCCCTTTATATTGGTCATAGGAATCCTAAATTGTTACAATGGTTCCCTTTCCTCTTTATGCTTGCCTAAGAATGATGTTCAAACTCTTTGAATTCTATGGTTTCTATTCTCTTAAATTTAGTGGTTGGAATGACCCCATGGAACCCTCTCTTGAGTGGTCTCCCGTTTGTTGGCCATATGAACCCTTTCTTGATGGAATGGTTCTCTTGAAAAATGGTTTTCTAAATTCTTCTCCAAAGATGATTTCAAAAATGCATTCTCTCCATCTTTGCATCAAAAAAAATTTTTCAAAAATTACCATCATTATGTTGATTTTTGACCCCTTGTACTCTTGTCAAGATAGTGATTATAATGGCCATAAGGAAACCTTCCTTGGAATGGTCTCCAACCACCACCATATAAACCACACTCTTGGTTGGAGTCAAAATTTTCATGAAAATGATCCTCAAAAAGATTGCCAACCAAAGTCTATGGCGCAACATGTCGTGTTTTCAAAACTTTTTCCAAGAATGCATCAAAACAATTTTCAAGACCATTCTCCAACCAAACCCTAGTTACCTAACCCTATGTTAACTTAACCCTAGTTACCGAACCCTAGGTTAACTTGACCCTAGTTAACTCACCTTAAGTTCACTTAACCCTAGTTAGTTAACCCTTAGTCTTCTTAACCTTACGTCAACCTAACCTAAGTTAATTAACCTTAGGTTCCCCCTAACCCTAGGCTAACCCAACCTAGGTTAGTGAACTTCAAGGTTCCAACTCTTGAATCCTTTTTTCAAATCATCATTCAAACTTTCAAATTATCCTCATAACCTATTTTTCCAAAACCTCCTACTCTCATAATTTCCAAAAAAAACCAACTCCATAAACTCTTCAAATGTCCCTACACTCCATCTTCAAGACATTTTCAAAAAATACTTTCAAAAGCTCACAAACCTAAGGTGTCCACAGCCGCCTCATGGTTTGGGATTCCAAGGATAAGTGATAAATCAAGAACAACCTCTAAGATTGTCTATATGAGGATTCCAAACCCTTAGCCATTTCCAAAAAATCACTTTCAAAAACTAATTCATCAAAACATTCTAAAGTCATACCCCCTAGGTTTTCAAAATAAGACTACAAAAACACTTCAAGTTCTCTTGGGTCAAGCCAAAGCATTTTTACAAAACTCCCTTAAGTTGATCTAAAAACATTTTCAAAACACTCCACCATCCAATTTCAAGTCTTCAACTTCCAAGACCACAAAGAGTCTTCAACTTCCAAGACCACAAAGTGTCTTAAACTTTTCCAAAGACCTCAAAGTGTCTTAAACTTTTCCAAAGACCCCAAAGTGTCTTCAAACCTTCCAAAGGCCCTAATGCGCCTATTTTTCATCGAGCTCTTACCCGAACTACGAATTACCTGATTCTCGCCAAATGAAATACGTAGGCAACCTAAAATGGTGTGGTCATAACTTTTATTTCACCCCCAATCTCTTTTTCAAAAATTCCAATCAATTTAAAGTATCTATTCCAAATTCTTTTAAAACTTCCATTATTTTCAAACTTTTTCCAAACACTTGCATCATGCATCATCTATTCAAAAAGTGATAACTTAACCCTGTTTTCAAGATTCTAAAGTGGATATTAAGTAGACAATGGTAACTGGTTATTCTAGTGAGTGAACAAAAGGGTGATTAGACATGTAGGTATCGAAAGGGCGGGGTAGGGTAATGATCTTAAGATATCTTCCCTACACGTAACCAACCCCCGAACTTTAGATTTCTGTTTTCGAAAGACCAAAATGGAGTTATTTTCAAAAAGGGCTTAAACATTTCAAAAGGTTGCCAAGCAACCTATTTTTCTAAAAACCCTCTCTTGAGGGAGTTTTCAAAAACCTTTTTCAAAAACTCTAAATTTAATTTTCGGATTAATGCTTAGTTTTAGGTGCCCTAACTCACCTTTATCAAGTTAGGTGGCGACTCCTATTTTTCTAAAAAGCCCTTAGTCAAATCAATTTTCAAACCTAGTCATACTTGTTCTTCTAGGGGAATGAGTTATAATGACAGAGTTCCGTGCTTTAGGGTCTCCGAGCCGAAAGGACCATGGACACTCAAAAACCGGTGCGCGACAACTTGGCATAGCTCTATGACAGAATAGTCAATGTTAAAATCACACAAGCAACTGATAAGTAAATTTTCTACGAAGTGAATGAACAAATAATGTGCACATCAATTCCTCGAAGACTTTGTTTAGGTTGTAACTTGGCCATGAGGTATAAGGTAGAGAGAAAGAAACGATAAAAGACTAAAAACATATGTGATCAAGGCATAAATTGGTCAATTAATACATACCTTTAATTTCTCTATTTCATTTAATTTGATTTGATATTTTTTTAATAGTCAACCTCTTCTTCTTCTTTTCCTTCTTTTTTTTTTTTTTTAACTTTTACTTCCCTTTTTCTTTTGTTTTTGTTTTCTTTTCTTCGTTGCTAATTTGTTTTTTTCATATTGCAAATAGATCACCCCTTTTCTCAATTCAACGTGCATAAATGAAGATAATTGTGTTTTCGTATTTAGGGAGAAAATTTTAGCAAAGATATATGTAACAAGAGAAAAAAAAAAAAAAAAAAAGGCTTAAAGATAGTTCCAAGGGAATTCAGTTAACAATAAAATCTGTGGCTCAAATGATCACAGATGGCCTCGATTTATTTTTAAAAGTGCATAATAGCTCAAAGTTATAAGAATTCAACATATTCAATTGCCATAGCAATTCAAACAATTGAGTCAAATACAAGTACAATTGAGCTATTGAAAGTGTGATTTGGAAGAAATTCATCAAGAGTAGATGTAAACACTCCGAATGGCATGATTGGCTTTAAAGCTCACTTAGTAAAAAACTTCACTTTTACAAAGATGAAACTGTACAATATTTAAAAATGCTAAATTTATCATAATATAATAATAAGTTATATAAAATAGCCTCTTTCTATGTGTTATGATAAAATCTTGTAATTGTATTAAAAAGAAATGATAAAACAAAAATTATGTTAAGGTAAATGAAAACATGTTCAACAAATCTCCAAAATTCAAATTTGCATTTCACATAAAACTGTATAAAATTATAAAAGATACGCAAACCTCTTCTGTAGATCTCAAGTGCAATCAAATTGTATGCTCCTTGGCCTTGCGTATGTTTTTTTTTTTTTTTTGTAAAATACAAAATATCTGTAAGATAAATGTTAGTTATATTTACAAATAAAGATAAACACGCAAACAAGACACTCAAACCTAACACACCCTAGAAAGAAAAATCATTACAAAGTCGAGTTAGACTTTTAACATCAAAATCAAGATAGTATACCATTCTGGTGATTCCAAAGCGTCTCAATGCCTCAACATTTACTCGCACTTTAATAATATCTAAGTAAACATTCTGATTCCATGATATTAGTCGATTACTTTATTTACAATTTGTATCCACAAACGTGTATCTAGCACAACGATGACACTTATTTAGTCTCTTTGCTCTTCCCTTATAAGCCAGAGTAATGTAACCAGTAAGAGATTGAGGTTATTTCTCTTGGAGCTCAACTCTCCTCACCATCTTTGCACGGCAAATTATCTCGCCCTTGATACTAAATGGAAATATCCAGAAGATGCAACATGCAAATGTAAGCACTTGACCACCTATATGAGAAGTCATGACACTATCTAGTTCTTTAACGTCCGCTGGTCACAAAGACAAAACTGTAGAAATCAAAATAAATAATAGAAAATGACGAACCAAATAACCGAAAAACCAAACATGGCCCTCCCCCCCCCCCCCCCCCCCCCCAAAAACCACACACACACCCAAAACTAGATAACAGCCATGACTACAAGGCAAAAAAGGAAAGGAAACGGTGGGAAACAAACACGGGGGAAAGAAAAGTCCCTTCCTTCTAACTAAAGATAAACTAGCTACTAAACCAAATAAATAGACTAAACTAACTGTACAAACTAATTAGGTGTTACTTCTACTCAAGTAATGGTGGATCCATAAGATCTACACTTTCAATCAAACTTACAAAGTTCTCTAAGTAGGGGTTCAATCTTTGCCTATTGACTTTAAAAACATTCTCATTGCTGGAATTCTCAATTTTTACCGCTTCGTGCAGTGACACATCTCTTACTAGATAAGATTCAAACCACTTACTCTTCAATTTGCCCGAAAACAAGTGTAACTGAGAATTGTAAAGCAATACTTTTTGACAGAGATAAAAAGACTTACAAAGGATGGGTTGATCATGGAATGTTTCATCTTGGCCTTAGAGATCTTTGCATTCTCATAGGCATCATTTTGGAGTTCCTCAAGTTCATTGAGTTGTAACTTTCTAGTTTGGCCAGTCGCATCTATGTTCTCATTAAATTAGCAAATGGCCCAATAAGTTTTGTGCTCAATTTTCATCGAAAAGTGACATGATTTCCCATACACAAGCTTGTAAGGAGAAGCACCTAACACAGTTTTGTAAATAGTTCTATAAGCGCAAAGTGTATCTACTAACCTTAAGGATTAGTCCTTATGGTTAGGATTAACAGTTTTATTAAGAATGTGCTTAATCTCTTGGTTAGCTAACTCAACTTGGTCACTAGTCTGGGGATGATAAGGTGTACTAACCTTGTGAACGATTCCATACTTTCGCATTAACATTCCAATGGGTTTATTACTAAAGTGAGTACCACATTCACTAATGACAGCACAAAACATATAAAAGCGAGAAAAGATATTCTCCTTTAAGAACTTAACCACAACGCAGTGATCATTGGTACTAAAAATAATGGCCTCCACCCATTTAGACATATAGTCAATGGTCATAAGAATGTAAAGGAATCCAAACGAACTAGGGAACGGTCCCATGAAATTAACATCCCAACAATCAAATATCTTAAGAGAAAGAATGGGTTAAGGACCATCATGTGCCTTCTAGTCAGACTTCCTAGTCGTTGACACCTATCACAGGATGTGCACAAAGTGTGAACATCACAAAACATGGTGGGGCAATATAAGCCAAATTGCAGAATCTTTGCAACCGTCTTTTTCGAACTAAAGTGCCCATCACAAGCATAGGAGTGACAGAACTCCATAACAAATTGAAACTCATTGTTGGGGATACACCGACGAATTATCCGATTGAGACAATACTTGAACAAGTATGGATCATTCCAAAAGAAATACCTCACATTTCTAAACAATTTTTGTTTATCTAAGTAAGACCAGTGTGATGGTATCTTGCTAGTAGCCAAAAAGTTGGCTATATCAATGAACCATGGAACAGTTGCTTGAAAAAGTGCTTGGATTTGGAAAAGATACTCATCCGGAAAATACTCATTGATAGGGAGAGCATCTTTGGTTTCCCCATCAGTAGGGAGCCGTAACAAATGGTCAGCAACTACATTCTCTACCCCTTTCTTGTCTTGAATTTCAATGTGGAACTCTTGTAACAAAAGAATCCAACGGATGAGGGGTGGTTTTGCATCAAGCTTGGTTAACAGGCACTTTAGTGCAGAATGGTCAGTATATATGATGACTAATGACCCCAACAAGTGTGACCAAAATTTATATAATGCAAAAACTATAGCAAAGAGTTCCTTTTCAGTTGTGGTACAGTTCAATTGGGTTTCTTTCAAGGTTTTGCTTGCATAATAAATAACATAAAGTTTTTTGTCCACTCTCTGCCCCAAAACTGCTACTATAGCATAATCACTAGCATCACACATCAACTCAAAAGGTAATGACCAATTAAGTGATTGAATGATAGATGTAGTTGTTAACAACTCTTTAAACTTGTCAAAAGCTTCTTGGCATTTAGACGTCCATTCAAATGAAACATCTTTTGACAATAAATGACACATTGGACGAAAGATGGCATTACATTCTGGTATGAATCGCCGGTAGAAACTAGCATGCCTAAGGAAATAAGTCAAAATTTGATTGTGTTGGAAATTTATACTAAAAAACATGCTTTGTGTAATGGCTTTAGTATATATTAATAAAAGTTATTCATTTTTATGAGAATCTGTAGAAATGTTTGCATTTATTTATTTAATGTATGCACGTGTGTCCCTTATTCTATGTAGTAAATGAAATTTACACACGTCTTTCACATGAGAATCTGTGTCCTAATTTAATGATTATGCACGTGTGTGTCCCTTATTCTATGTAGTAAATGATTTGGTGTGTAGAGTACGACTTACACACGGAGTAGGTATTGTTTCTAGATCAGTAGTACAAGATTTTAATAGGTCTGTCTTGACTAAACGGTATAATTCTTAGTACACTTTGGCTTTATCTACCTCAATCCCCTTGCTAGATACGATGTGCCCAAGCATTATACCTTGTGTTACCATGAAGTGACACTTTTCCCAGTTTAGGACAAGGTTACTCTCCTCATATCTTTCTAACACCTTCTCGAGGTATTCCAAACAACTCTCGTAAATACCTCTGTACACAAAAAAATCATCCATCAAAACCTCCAAGAATCTCTCTACCATATTACTAAAGATACTTATCATGCACCTTTGAAAGGTAGCTGATGCCTTACACAAGCCAAAGAGTATTCTTTTGTAAGCATAAGTACCAAAAGGACATTTGAAAGTTGTTTTATCCTGATTTTCTAGGGCAATTTCAATTTGATTGTACCTAGAGTACTCATCTAGAAAAATAGTAAAAGACCCGTCCTGCCACTCGTTCAAAGACTTGGTCTAAGAATGGGAGTGGGAAATGGTATTTTCTAGTAACAACATTCAGTCGACGGTAGTCAATACACATGTGTCACCCAATTTAAATCCTAGTGGGCACTAGTTCATTTTTCTCATTTTGAATTACCGTGACTTTAGATTTCTTAGTTATAACTTGGGTTGGACTAACCCACTTTGAATCAGAGATGAGGTATATAATATCCGCATCGAGAAGCTTCAATACTTTTCCTTTTACAACTTCTTTCTTGTTAGGATTTAAACGCCTTTGCATTTAACGCACCGCTTTGGACTTTTCCTCAAGATATATGCAATGTGTGCATACAAGAGAACTAATACCGTAAAGGTCTATAATGGTCCAACCTAAGACTTTTCTATGATTCTTTAACACTTTCACAAGGCTCTTCTCTTGACCATCAGACAAGCTAGAGGATATAATAATATGATAAGACTTACCTTTACTAAGGAATATATACTTCAAAGTAGATGGCAAAGGTTTTCTTTTCGAAGTGGGTGCTTTTTGTTCAGAAGGGACAGACGTTATGACATTAGGAATTAGAGGCTCAAATGATGGAGTCCAGTAACCTACTTGCATACATTATTCTCTCTCTATGCTTTCAGGAATTGTGTCCCTAGACTTGACATAGTTATAATCTAACCGGTTATGTGACTTGCTTGAAACAAGAGTTTTTTCAATAGGATCCTCGAAACATTCACTCTCAAAGTACTCTTACACAATAAACTCAATATAGTCTACTTCTCTGATGTCCTCATACTCTTCCTGTTGTTTTTCAACTAAAAAGATAGTTATCTTGACAATCATATTCCTAAATGATAACTTTAACAACCCATTCTTACAATGGGTTATGGCATTACACGTGGCTAGGAATGGTCGTCCTAAGATAACAGGAATTTGGAAATAAGAACTAATGCTCTCAACCGGTTATGTATCTAACATAATGAAATCCACTAGATAGTAAAACTTATCTATTTGAATGAAAACATCCTCCACAATACCCATAGGAACCTTAATAGATCTGTCAGTTAGTTGCAAGGTAACACATGTAGGGCGCAACTCATCTAATCTGAGTTGTTAATAAACTGAATAAGGAAGTAAATTGACACTTGCTCCTAGATCAAGAACGGCTCAATCTATCTTGTTTTCCCCTATGGTACATGAAATAGTAGGACAATCGGGGTCTTTATACTTTGGTGGGGACTTACATTGCAAAATTGAACTCTGACTCTCATTCGTAAAAGCTGTTTCTTTGACATGTAATCTCCTTTTCATAGTACACAAGTCCTTCAAGAACTTGGCATATGAGAGAATTTTCTTAATGGCATCTAAGATTGGAATGTTGATCTTGACTTGCTTAAACATTTTATAAATTTTAAAATTCAGAAGCCCATGTTTTGGTTTGCCTCATCTATGAGGAAACGGGACATATTTCACAATATCAATGCCCTCATCTTCAGATGTTCTAGTTGGCTCTAAAACTAGCTAAACTTTTTTTTTCTCTTTCTCACTCTCATCTTTTTCTATTTCTTGTTCTCTCGCATCTCCATTTCTTTCATCACTAACCTTAAGAGTTTCTTTTCTAGATGGAATAGTTTTATCAATGATTTTCCTGCTCCTCATGGTTGTGATGGATTGAACTTCTTTATGACTGGATCGAGGATCAGTCCTTGCTTCGGTCATATTTACTTGCTTTGTGGGATATAGATTTAGTTACGGTTGAGATGGAAATCTCCTATACACTTGTTGAGTCAAAACTTATGTCAAGTTAGACATTTACTTTGCTATGTCCTCCAACATCCTAGTGTGTTAGTCTAACACCTTATCCTACATATCCACCCTATTATTAACTCTTCTCATATCATTTGTTAATTGATGAATATTATCTTCTAAAGGTCTCCTATGACAAGGTTGATATGTATTAAGTTGGGGTTAGAAATGCATAAATTATTGAGCTTGAACAGATTGGGATTGAAAAGGTTGAGGGTTTTGAGGCCCTCCTTGGAATGCTTGAGGATTCGAAGAACCCTCGTTTCTCCACCCAAAGTTTAGGTGATTTCACCATCCAGGGTTATATATGTTCGAGAAAGGGTTCCCGCCCAACTCTTTGGTCACTACATGTACCTTGATATTGGCCATCCACATTGGCTTGGTCATGTAAGGCCTCCTTAAAACCTGGTATAATTGGATATGTAGCAGTTTTATGTTCTATTGTACCACACATTAAACAACTCTCTTACTTGGGAGACTCATAACTCATAACATTGCCCTTTCTTGTCTCTATGGCTTCTAACTTTCGGGTAAGTGCAACTATTTTAGCATGCAGATCATCGACTTGATTAAGTTAAAATGTTACCCTAGGCTTAGATTCATGATTTTGGGTTCCAATTGTAGCCCATACTCTAGCCAAATTTGTTAAGTAATCAAAGAAGTCATACGTTTCATATGGGTCTTTGTCATACAAAGTCCCTACACACATAGACTCAATGAATTGCTTCAGTTGTGGAGTCAATGATGAATAGAAAATATTTATGATACGTCAATTGGTGAAACCATAATGTGGACAAGCAATCAACAAATATTTGAATCTCTCCCAACATTAGAAGAACAATTCACTAGACATAAGGGCAAATTGAGAGATTTGACGACAAATTGCCTCAGTTTTATGCTCAGGGAAATTTTTTTTCAAGAATTATGTCTGAAGATCTTGCTAAGAATGAATAGACCTAAGCCTCAATGAATTGAACCATGTCTTGGCCTTGTCTTTGAGAGAAAACGGGAAGAGTTTTAGAAGTACTACTTTCCTTGGATAAAAATTATCGAAGAACATAGAGCATACGTCCTCAAAATCTTTGATATGTTGATATAGTTTTTCAAAATCCAAACCATGGTATAGATTTATCAGCTAAATCATTCTCGACTTTAAAATCATCGCTGTGTGATTCGTAGGAAGAATAATGCAAGAAGTAAGAGCTTACCTTGTAGGATTCAGATAATCCCTAAGAGATCTATGGGAAGGATCACCATGTACACTCCCAGTTTCAGCTCCATTATTTGAATTTCGCGAGTTGGGATTCACAGGTGGTTGATAAGCAAATTCTTCCGCCATTGGGATAGAATTAGGACCTTGGTGAACAAATTGAATGTTCGGATCATGAGTCCTAAATGGGGAAAGAGTATGGAAGATAAGAGAAAGATCACTAGAAAAGTCAACATTTATGTCCATGCACATCTCTAATGAAATATTTTATAAAAGTGTACGTACCCTATGAAGACATAAATTAATCTTTCCTGAAACATCAACACAAAAAAAAAATATTAAAACAAATGAAACAAAAACAAAAATTACCACGGTATACTAATACTTGCACACAAAAATAACAACATAAACAAAAGTTAATTCATTAATAAAACATTAGTAAAGAGTTAGAGAGTTAATAAATAGTTAGATGGCCACCACATCGAGAGTATCGACCTAAGTAGGTAGTGAATCAACCCGAGAAGTAAACCATAAATAAATAAATAAATAATAATAATAATAATAATAATAAAAACTGAAAGTAAATTGCAGAAAGTAGAATGTTAGAATGGTAATCAAAGTAGGTTATCCACTAAATAAAGTAAAATGTTAGATAATTAGATGGAAAATAAAAATAGAAAATATGGTAACCAACTTGAATGATTTCATCCAACAGTAGTTAAATATGCCAACCAAAGAGATTAGCCACAAAGAAAATAAAAAATAAAAGAATTAAATATAAACAAATATAGAAGTTAGCAATGAAATAAAGTAATTAATTAGCATAAACCACTGATCAGTTGGTATACACTGTCCAATTCTTCCGTAAGGGTAGGGAAGCAATCAATTGTCTGCAAGTCCACAAC
>CM065391.1:32207500-32365000 GCA_033060915.1 Euryodendron excelsum | reverse complement strand
TTCAACCAAACGGTTGGAAAGAATTTTTTTATAGATCCGTTGTAAATCCATCACTATAGGTGCTGCCACTAGACAAAGATGATAATAAGAGCCCGTTTGGTACAATTTTTTTGTCAAGTTTTTTTTAAACTTACAAGCAAAAAAATCAAGTTTTTTTAATTTTTTTATTTTCTAGCTTTACTTTAGTTAAAGATAAATAAAAAAACAAAAACAAAAAAGTAAAAAAGCCAAAATTTTTTAGTTTTTTTACTTATAATCTTAAAAAAAGTTAGTCGAAAAGCTAGTACCAAACAGGCTCTAAGAATACATTCTTGTTTGATGAAATACTGGGTTTGGCGGATATATAGATTTTGTAATTACGACGTTCCCTACCCTATACACCATCAGGTGTTTGGCTAATGCACAAGTTTTGTTTGATGAAATGCCCAATAGAGATTTTGGTCTCCTGGAATTCCCATTCAACATGTATGGGAAGTTTGGTTCTTTAGACTTGCCTTCTCAACTGTTTAAGGCAGTGTCCACTGTCCATGCCAAATTAGATCTCATAGAATTCAGTTGTCTCAATTTACATTCGAAATGGGTTCCCTGATGAATGAATTGATATTTTTAAATCAATGAAAATAGCTGGAGTTAAGCTTGAGCAAACCACTGTTATGACCTTGATTCAGGGTTGTGCAAATTTAAATCAATGAAGAGAGAGAAAGAGAGAGAAAGAGAGAGTTTAAGGGAAGAGAATTTTATTAAGAAGGGAAAGATCATTCCGGTGTTAAAAGGGAGTGTTTAATGTTTACAACTCTGTTGTGTTTAGAATCTGCTGGAATGTGGGCTTTTTTGTCTGTACATGTGGCATTGTTTCATTGGTCCACGTCATTGACCCGAGCAACTGTAACTTCTCCAACTGGAGCAAAACCGCACCGGTATAATATATATATGTTATAGAATATATGTTGACATATTTGATAAGTTTAAACTACTTTCCATTTTTTTTCCCTCACTTCTTAATTTTTCCATTCTCTTTTCCTTCTTTCTTTCTGTACATCTATCTATATATATACAGACAAACATGTAGCAAAGGTAAGAGATTCTTTCTACTGTATGTTTCAGCCTTTCATGTAGAATCACCGTGAAGTCTCACGGATTACAATCAGTCTGATTTAGAAAACAGTAATAACCCCATCATGAATAGGTGTGTTGTTCCAAAACAAGCATTTCATTGGAGCAATGTGTTTTTTTTTTTTTTCTTTTCGCAAGGCTGAGCAGAGATGACTAATGTCCCCTACAAAGACTGAAAGTAACAAAACAAAAAAACCAAAAAAAAATTTATTCAGTGCCATTTGAGCGTGATATCACCCTTTTATCAGCTCTCATAGATGCAGTCCTGCTCCAAACGAAAGTGATTTCTAAAAGAGAATAATTTTCAAAAATAAAACAAAATACGCTCTCAGTTTTACAACTTCCATGGTTTGTAAACACGTGTTTTAATTTATTTTTGACTTCGTATACCGACGGGTCAAATTAAGGCACCATCTGTTTTGGCTCATAAATATCTTTTTGAATTCTTTACAAGAATGATAGGGGTTCAAGAATTACTTTGAAAGAAAATAATTTGACAATTAATTTCCCTTATGATCAAATAACACATGTATAATCATGTAATAACAGAATCTTTAGGTTCTTTAACGGATATCCATGTGAGTTTTTAATAATTCGATGCATCATTGTTGATCCGGGATGACTCAAATGATCATGGCATAGTATAAAATTTTTTGAGTCAAAGCACTTCTAGTGCATCACTACAAATGATTCTTCTACTTTTATAAAAGTATAATATAATCCAGAAGACAATGCAGTAAATTTCTCTGATATATATTTCTTTTCTAAAATATAAGAAATAATGTAGAGCTATTCTACATTATCTGCATTTGTCGTCTCAATATAATATTCATTAGGACATATCTCTTTAAATCTGATCAGATTCCTTGTAGATTTAGTATAATACAATGCATCATCATCGTGCTAATAACGTGTTATAAAAGTAAAGAATATAAGGCGGAGAAAATAACTCAAACACAAAGTATATATAATGAATAATTCTTCAAGAACTATCAAATATTTATCATATTTGTTCTTCTGAAACTATTAGGGCTAAATCTTCTGAATCACCTAATACCTTTTATTAATAATATGGAACCAAATAATACAACATGAGATTTGAGAAATTACCTATACTGCTTCTTTCTTTTTATTTTCTCTCTCCTATTTCTTTCTATTATTTCCTTTCTTTCTCTCTCATTTTTCTGAGCTTCTGAGCGCCTATATTTATAGGATGCAGTAGCCGACCTTGTGTTTGAGGCAGTGACTACTTCGAAAACGAAAGCGGCTGCCTTTTGACGACATCATCCAATACGTCACACCATCCATATTGTTTTTATTTTTGGTCATCTTTGTTACCATTCTTATGAAGCTTGCTGTTATTGCCAAACTGCTTGGACTTTTTAAGCTTTGGTTTTTGCTTTAAACCTTCGAATATCTGAACTGCCAAACTATTCAAAAGTTCTCTGTAATCATGTGAAGATTGGCACGACAAATACTGAATTTTGAATTACTTGTACTTGAAAAACATATGGCATATGGCTGTAAGTATAGATCTAGCTACACCACCACCAAAACAGAATTTTAACACTTTCATTTTTGTCATTTTCTTTATTTTTTTTTGTTTTCTTTTCTTGTACACTCATTTGAGTTCAATTCCATCCAGTGGAAAGATGTATTCTTCAGTTCTCACCAACCCCCCAAAAAAAATAAATAAATAAGATGAGCCTACAAAAGGGTAGTCCTCACCTCTCCCTGACTTGGATGATATCTCAGGTTACAAGAGACTTTATAGCAGGATAGTCCTCCTCCGCAATGTGTCCCCCAACACCAAGAAAACAAGGTTTAATCTTAAATCACTGACTACATGAGGATTTAACTATTAATTTATTTAGTAACTTCATTAGAATTCTCTCTCACTACAAGCTAGCTCATATCATGATGGCATTAAATGATTATGTTTGGATTTTTTGAATTTGTAAAAGAAAAGGCCAAGAAAATAAAGTAAAAGAAATTAAATTTACTTCGTTTGGACCGGGTTAGGGAAATGAGAAGAAAAAAAAAGGTATTTAACAAAACAAAATTCATTTTTTATTTGGTAACCCATAAAAAATGAATATGGGTAGGTAATTTCATTTCCTTCCATTTTTATTTTCCTTTCTCTTAAGTTGTGTTTGGAACTCGGAGTTATCAAGAAAAAAGTGAAGGAATGAAAAAAGTGAGGGAAAAGAAAACAAAAGGAAAAATAATTTTTGTTATTTTTTTCGCTACCTTTTTTTTTTCCTCTTCATTTTTCTTTTCCTTTTCTTTTCTGTTACCAAATCCTAAATTCAAACACAGCCTTAACAAATCTATTAAGAAAATGGTCACGACATGTAATAACACAACAGAACTCAATCTTTTGTTCTAAGTTATTAGAAAAACATCCCAGCTCAGTGTGCAAAACTAGACAACTGATCGTGACGACTAATGAAATTTTTGGTAATACAAGGCCTAGGATAAAATTGAGAACATAAAATATAAGGCCTACAATAAAACTCAGGAAGATTTTGGTAATAATCTCAAAAGCTTGCAACTCAAATAATCGTTCGATAAGAGAAATAAAACTATTCATATATATTTATTATTTAGGAGTAACTAAATAGAATAAAATATTTTTTGACAAATATCAATTCATTTTATTCTCATCTTTCTAATCCAACCAAAAACAAAACTTCGTCAATTTACTTTTTTTCCTATTCCTTTTATTTTCTCGCTACAAATTCAAAATGCATACATAGCGTTAATGTAATGATAAAAGATATTGAGAGGGAAGGAAATAGATGTGCAGACAAATTGGTTAATCTAGGAAATGATCAGACTAAATCTTTTGTAAATTTAGACCACTATCCTGCGCAAATTGAACCACTTCCAGTGGACAATATGACAGGAAACTGTGTAGTTAGAAACTAGTATGCTCCTTTGTTTCAATTCCCAAGCAACAAACAAAAAAGGAAGATAAAAGACACAACAAAACATTGAATGATTGATATAGTGGCAACCTAGGAGATTTAGTCAGACAAGTTATCCAAATCCAATTGTGTGGGGAACTTAGTTTGGTTGTTGAGGTAGTTAGAAGTATAAGAATTTATCCTCCAACACTATGTCATTGCATAATGTATCTCCCAATTGGTTAGTTACCTCCATTTTTAGTGCATGAAAATGGATAACCCTTCATTTTTTTGGTTGGTAAGAAAACAAAAGGTTTTTGTCCTCTAATTTCAGAGTTGTGGAATCTATTTTAAGCAAAGTATTTAATCAGTTTTCATTAATGTATTCCATACTCCAAACAAAGCATTACTTACAGTTTCTGTTGGGAACCATTTTCCAGATTATGGGCAAAGTTATATACCCAAAATTGTACATACACATGCATATACAAAGGTATGTATATATCACTTATATTATGAACTTGCTTGTAGATATAGGGATCAGAAACTCCCTATTTATTGAGAGTGCTTGACTCACCTCTACATTTCCCGTATAGATATTCTGCACAGAGCTATTTATATGACATTACAGAGGCAGGATTGCACTTGAGTTCCGACTATGTCTCGATGAAAACAACCTGCCACCATATGAAAATGATCTCTTCATTGAAATAGGGCTTTTGTGCAGAGATTGTGCTAGTGAAGAAGAACTACCCATCACTCCATTCTTCCTTAAATTTGTGTGATCTTGCTTCTGAACAATACCCAGATTGGATTTTTGTGAATCTTGGCTGTGATTAATCGAATTTCCTTCTGATTCAACCACACAAGAGTTAGTCACGGTGAGACTGATAGTTGCAGCCGAATAAGAAGAATCCATTGAAACAGACCGCCTTACTGGTTGTATCTCATTCTTCATAATCATATTATTCTTATCTTCACCCTCTGTTTCAGCCCTGTTTTCACAAGCCTCAAAATTACTGACCCAGTTGCTAGACATTTCACCATCGCTCTCTAAATTCTCCATCTGAGCCGCTTCTTCTGGAGGCAAATCAAAAGAACTCTGGTCGTTTGAAGCAGAAGGAGTACTTGCAGATGAAGTGTTTGATACAATACCGGCACGACAGAGTGGACAATTGGTGTGTGAATTCAGCCAAGTGTCGATACAAGGAATGTGAAATGCATGATTACACTTGGGTAGTAGCCGAAGAGTCTCACCTTCCTGAAACTCGCTCAAACATACTGAGCAGCTGGTCCCTTCGATCAAACGATCGCCTTTCTTGTACTTAAAGGCTGTGATTGAGTTGATGATTGATGGTTGGAGACCAATAGTAGATATGTACCAGATGGGGTGGTCGATGGCTGGCCCCCGATTTTCGACTTGAAACTCTTCATCTTGGCCATCTAATGGGGTTTGTGGCGGCGGCGGCCTATGACGGTTCCAACCGGAGCAGTACTTCAAAATGATCACGTAGTAGCTTCCAAGAAGGAAGAAGCTGGCAACCAAAGAAGCTATGATGATCACATATGGCGGGACTTGTTGGCTTTGGTCAGTTGAAAGAGCTGGTGGCGGCGGAGGTGGTGGCGGTGGTGGTAGAAAATAGAAGTATGCATATGGGTAGCAACCATATGTACAGGTTGGGTCACAGAAATCTGGACAGTTAGTTTGGTTAGCTGGATGGAGTTTTCTGTGCTTCATGGCCATGGAATGATGGAGGAGACTATGAAGAGGGCATTCAGAGAGAGAGAGAGAGAGAGAGAGAGAGAGGAGTGTTTGTAAACTCTCTGTATGGAGAGAGAGAAGAATCCAAGGAAATTGTTATTATTGTAAAGTTTTTCTTCTGTATTTTGCTCTGTTGTTCAATAAGTGTTTCTCTTTCAATGGTTTGGTGGAAGACTTTGATGCGTTTGTTTCTGTATTGTGTAGATGATGCCAAGAAGGTTTGAGGTCACAATCGGATAACATCGTATGTAGATCCGGCATGAAGTCTCTATACGCTTTCAGAGATGATAATTCTACCATACTATGATTGTCCTTGCCCATGACTGTCAAGAGGCCAATATTGCTCACAAAGTCAAACGGCATGGTAATGGAGTTCTGTGATCTAGAGCCAGTCCACGGAAGATTGATTTCAGATAGGACAAGTGAATCACTCAAAGGGTAAAATATATAAAATTCGTACGTAATGATATGTCTAAAGGACATTTTTTAAACTTTAATATCACACTATAATAATTTGTAATTATAAACAACTACTCTCATGTCATTATGGTTGAAGTTTCCGTAAAAATAGAATTTTTCCTACTTGGAAAAAGTATGAATGTTACATACATTGCTTTTCGACAATTAGACAGAAATGGCATTTAGAATAATGTGGTAAGAGCACATCTACACACAGCGCAACTGTAATCACTCACCAGTTGATACAAATCCTAGCATTAGTTAGTGGACCTAGTTGATGTGGCATCTCTTAGCTAGTGAGTTATCCTGATCCACGGTCATTTTTAATAGATAATAACAAGTAACTTTTAAATTATAAATTTGTTGAGTCTTTTGACTTGCAACAAACAGTGTTTTTGAAAAAAATTTTAAATATGTCAAGCGTACGATGACGAAGCAGTATAACTCGGTAAGTTTAGAGTCGAGTCTACAGCAAAAGGTTCAACGTATTAAAAAAAACTTGTCTTGATTCAAAAATTTTAGAAAAACACTCCAATAAAATAAAAAGAAAATAACTTTGAAGAGTTTAATTTACTAAACTAGGATTATTGAAAACTATTTAGAATCAAATAAAGTAAAGTCTTGAAATCAATTGTTCCAATCAATTGCTTCACCCGAGATTTCAATATATACTTTTAATAACTCAAATCATTGACTGTGTCGTAAGAATTTGATTCGGAAGATTTAGTTATAAAAATGGTTATCCTTTAGCAATCAAATCTACAATAAATCAGGTTTAGAATCATAAATGCATATTATCGACTTTTGTAATAAATATATCAAATTAGGATTTGTGTATAAATATTATCACGCATAATCAAATATTTAAGTTTTCATAAATATTTAGGGTTTGATCCTAAAGAATTAAGAAGAAAAAGATAAAAATATTGAAAACCTAATTACCTCTATTGTTCTTCTGAGTTCTTCAATCGATCTTCACAATTGATCCCAAATGAGATTTAATTATTTAAAGACATAATAGATATGCAAAACATGTATTGAAATATATTAAAGACTGAATCTGATTATAGAAATTGAAAACTATAAAAAAAACTAGAAAGAAACTACTTTAATCTATTCATAAAAGTCCCAAAGAAAACCTAAAATTTTTAAAAACTAACTCTAAAAAAACCTCCCCTAAAACAGAAGACAATCCAAACTTTTATAAACCTTTCAAAGTGAAAATTTTCGCGAAGCATTCAAATGATGGGACTTGGCATTCCAATGGACATTCGAACGCCCTTCTGATGCTTATCTAACAGGAAATCAGTTCTTTGATTTTTTTGATGAAACTCCGTTTGACACACCGTTCGAACGCTTGACTCCTCCATTCTAACAATTGTTCTCTTTTTGACTATTTTTGTCCTTTTTAACATGGATTCCTATTTCAAGTAAAATAAACTAAATTAGTATGAATTAGGACTAAAATTAAACAATTAATATCTAATAAAGAACTAATTAAGGCGTAATAATTACATTTTTGAAGCGCAATCATCTTTTATATAGAATTTTTTTATATAGCCTTTTATATAAAAAATTTTACATAGAAAGATGTGCCTCATTGTGCTGCTCATATTATATAAAAAAAAAATTATTTATACGGCATTACCCTTTATAGAAATGGTGTTCATAGTCTTTTATAATTATTTTTGTAATCTAGCGAGGGCTGGAAATAAGTTGAGTTGTGCTAACTAGTGAATAATTTAAACTTGGTTTAAAAACTGAACCTACTTCACAGTGTCTTTAAGCTTGGCTTATTAAACTTCAAGTCCATCTCAAATAAGTTTTAATCAACTCGATCATGAGTTAAGCTTGAGTAATTTAGTTCCCTAGTACATATAAGTATTTCAAGCCAGTTCAAACTAAACTCAAAAAATTAAAAAATTTCAAAATATATTAAAACTTAACTTGCTTGCATAACACGTTGAACGCAAGTCATGTTCGAGTAGTTTGGTTAGTTTTCAATCCTACACATTTGGTTTAAGTCTAGTGTATATTAAATTTGGAAAATGACTTCCAAAACATTTGTAGAGACTAACAAGAAAATTTCATAAGAATGATGTGATAGTGATATTTCTTTAATTAAGAGCTATCATGATGGAAATTTTTATTTTTTACGCTTTTACTTTAATATAAAAAGGTAAAATTGTCTTTTTGATAAATCATTTTGGAGAGATAAAATTACAAAAACACCTATGTGATAAAAATTTTTGTTAATTCTAATGATTTTCATCCACTCTGTAGATAAGTCCAAACTACAAGAAGTTATGTATTCACTTTTAAATTATAACAGGTTATTTAATTTTCACTTCAATCACAAAAAAAATAATATGTAATTATCCTTTTGTAATTGTATAGCATTCCCATTGAAATTTTTGTTCCGTTATTGTTGCAATATTACCGGTACTGTGTGTGATTAATAAGTCTCCGAATTAAAGTCACACTCTGGATGGTCTATATCCATTAGTGAAACGGACTTTTTATCTACTAAGTTTATCTCAATTATATCTACTTTGCAGGGCCCACAGCGCAATACCCATTTCCTAGTCGTGTATTCCATCCATCTAACTTTCTTTTTATTTAAAAAAAATTATTCGATACTTTTAAAACATCATGTTATCCTCTTCGCTCATAATGCAAATATCTCTTATCAATAAGGTGACACCATCTTACCCTCTCTGCTCACAATGTAAATACCTCTTGTCAGTGAGGTGAGTTTAGTGAGTCTGCTCGATCCGAGCCCACCTAACCTCTTCTCAGTAAGGTGGGTCTCCTCCGAATTCACCTAGCAAGGGAAGAGGATAAGGTGTCTCCATCCATACTTGAAGGTGTCCAAGAACTAAAAAGATCAGGTCATCTAACTTCAAACTCGGCTGCGCTTCATTGACTCCAAAGCAAATAGTTCCCTGTTGATTCTTCAAGTTTGCCAATCCATTGACATGTTATTACTGCCATCAATTGGTACAACTAAATTTAGTATCAATGCAGCTGACATAAGAATATAGAGAGGAATAAGCAGTGTCATAAAAACAAAAAAAAAGATTAAGAAATGAATTTATTAGGAGAAAATTAGAGGAGCACTTGTGTTGCATATATTCTTTTAAAATGTATGAGTCAGACACGCTAACACTTGAATTCCGAAACTTGAGTACAGATATATGTTTGAGATGTATTGTTGTAAATTCACCAAACAAAAAATGTTTAATAATTTGAATTTATCTAACAAAATTTAGTGTTAATAACTGAAGTCTTTTTCTTGATTTGTCGAACATTCAAAAAGGCCTTTTATGTAATGTGAAAGTGTAAGGTGGTGGATGAAAAATCTATGCTAAATGATAAAAGGCAAAGATAGATTTCTCCTTTTTCTCTCGAAACCCTTCCTTAGTTAAGGTTTTTGAGAGAGTCAAAATCTATAGGCACGCAGAGAAATGTATATATTTTCTCCAACCACCGGCAACGAAAGCCCAATGGTACCGCAAAGGTTTTTGAGAGAGTCAATCTAGTATCCATTTTGGAGAGAAAAAAAAGTTTAGTGATTAGGCAGTACTAAATACTTTTAGTAGTAACTATTGTCAAATAGTGACACGTGATATGTAAATACATCAATAACTTAAGTTAGTAGAGTAGTGAAAAGTTTTTTAAGAAAAATCCTATTAGATTTTATCATGTGGTATTTTTTTTTTAAATCTCTCCACTACTCCACTAACTCAGGTTGCTGATATATTCAAGCACTATATGTCACCATTTAGTAAGGATTACTACTAAGTACTCAGTACCACCTGACCACTTGACTATTTTTCTTTTGGAAGAGTAAATTTGATTTTGGAACCCTCCTATGGGATGTGTGTTAACAGCTAAAATAGTGGTGAATACAACCAAAATGTCCACATACCAACTCAAATGAGGAACTCATCAAATGCAACAACGGTAGAAATCAAATTGAAAGTAAGATCTTGAAAAGGTTCGACCTCACCTTACTAATACTAACATTAAGACCAAGCCACTAACTGTATATCCTGTATTCATGGTTCTAAAAAAGGAAAAAAAAAAAAAAAAACTAACAGCCTGTTTGGAACTTGGGGTAGAGAAGTGGAGGGAAGAAAAAGAAAAAAATGAAGGAATAAGGAAAGTAAAATGAAGGAAAATTTTTTACATCAATCCATCTCTTTCTTCCTCTTCTTTTCCTTTATTTTTTTAGCAAAACCAAACAGAAAAAATATAGCAAACAGTGGCTCTGTTTAGTATCGGTCTTGGTTTCAGTTTCAGTTCATTTTTTTGTATTCTCGAAACCAAAAAATTTTAGAACTGTTCATTTTTCTTGTTCTCGAAAATAAAAAAAAATAGAACCATCAAAAACACTATCGTTTTTATTTTTATATTTGTATGAAAACGGTTTCAAAAACTTTAAAAATACTTTTTTAATGGTTCTCCAAAATTAAGGTATTTTTTGAAAAAATTTTCAAAAACAAACTCAAAAACCAGCTTACAAAACCCGATTTCAATAGAAAAAGTTTTCATAATTAATGTGCCAAATATAGTTCCATCAAATTTTAAAAAACGAAACCAAAAATTAAAAATCAAAAGCATAACCAACTGGAATCCCTTCTCTTTCTCATGTTCCAAACAGGCTGTATAGAAACAAAGAACAAGAAATTTCTTGAGGAAATAACTTTCGGCCCCTATTTTACAAGGCTTTGGTTGTTAAAGCCCAAATTTGAATAAGGACAGAGAAAGAAAGTTGACCTGGGGCCAAGCAAGGCCCAAGCTTAAACATCTAAGGGGCTTGGACACTGATTGGTCATTTTGCATTCAGCATGGGCCTCTAACCACTTTCTTTTTTATTTTGATGACGTGAAAAAACTTGTTCAAGGCCACTTTTTAAACTCATCCTCAGTAAACTTTTTCGAAAACTAGCAAATATCCATAATTTACTAATCTCAAATAAGACATGAATCATCAAAGGAGACAATTATCCTCAAATTTACTGACACTAATGTAATAGTTCCTTCCAAGAATTACCATGCAAGGCAAAAAACTCGACTTTGATAGCACTAACAATATACACACTCCTTCTCAACTAAGCAGACTCGGGTGAGGTTTACACACTTGCGTAAAGTTATGAATTAGGCATTCTTGAAGATGGCAGAGTAGATCTCTTGATTTTCCAATGAAAAGAGAAGGGCTCTGACAATTTCACTTTCCCCGTTAATAACAACGTATGATAAGCAAAATGTTTGACAGATATCCCGTACTAATTACAGCATCTCAATTGTCGGTTCCATGAATCCCATCGATGTTACAATCAAAGTGGTAGATAGAGACAATTGAATCTTTCTGGAGCAAATTATGGGGACTCAAAATCAAACTTTTTTCCAGGAAGCCATGTGCTGTATACTCATGATCTCCTGACTAGACCTGGGTGCAATGTATGGGCATTCAAATTTGAAGAACTTTCAACTATCTTTATGTGTGATACGAACTTCTACCAAACACGCATTGATGCCGAAACGTGTTTAGCAGAAAGAGTGCTTGTACAGTACAAGAGTTCCTCAGGTTATTTATTTTGTTGGTGTATTCACATTGTGTAAATTGTTCAGCACCGACCAAATATAATCGAACGGTAATACAAAAATCAAGGAATTGATCAGAAGCCATATTAGATTTAGAATTGATTAGGGAAGAGAAATTCTTTCAAAATTGGTCCTTGACTTTATATTTATCTTGATAAAGCAAGCTAACCTAGTATGAACTGTAGGTTCATAAGAAGAATTATTTGTTCTAGCCTCGGCCCATTATCATTTAGTCAGAGCCTTAATTTTTTATATGAGCATTGTCATAGAATAGTAGCAGATAAGCACCATAGGTTAGAAAATTGGGTATGAAATGAGGATTAAATCAGAACCTAACCTCCAAAGAAAGTGGCATTGACGTAACCCAGTATGCTGAGATTAAGATCGAATTCCAAAAGTAATGCGTGCCGTGTGGCTTACTTGATGGCTAGCAGGACCAGGCAAGCATTAGCCAAACCTCATCTTGTATTTTTCCTGGAGGCACCATCTGACGAACCTTGTACTCTCCGTCTTTAAAGAGAGATTATATCCACAGTTATACGCAATTCTTACCACGCCCTATTTCTATCTTAAACACCAGAGAAAAATTGATTCCAAAGCTATGTCAACCACAATATCGATCTTTCCTTATAGCTTGACCAGTCTACGTATCAAGCCCCCTGGCAAATCTCAAACTTTCGTCTTCAATCCCTATTCTCGAATGGCAATCTCAAAACCAAAAGATGGATCTTGTTTTCTGGGTGATGGAGGGTTGCGAAATCTCGGCAGTGGCAAGGGAGCACAGAGGTACAACAATACAAAGATGTAACTATATTTTATTTTTCAGTTCTTCAGATTGATGGCCGGATTTCTTGAGTCCTTACAATCATCCGTCAATGCAGGGAGTTGGTAGTGTATAACAGTGTCCAACCAGGATCTCCACTTCCTTCAGAACCAACTCCTCCGAATTCCTGGTTAAGTTAAACTTGACTTACTACTAATCGAATCGATGATATTCATTCATTCTATTCTTATCCCTCTCCGACATCATAGTAACTGCTTTTTACTGGTATTAATTCCAGCAGGAAAGGTTGGATTCTGGGCACGCTGATAACCTTTGGCCTGCCCTTTTTGTGGAACAAATGGGGTTCATTTTTCAAATTGAGCAGTAAGGATTAGATATGCAATTGTTCTATTCTTCATCTCTTTTTTAGTTTAGTTTTTAATTTGGCAAACCCTAGACCGTAACTGAACTTTGTTGTATAGAAGATATTGAAGCTACGGTGGAGAGAGCAGAACATGTAACTGAAGTAATTGAAAAGGTAGCCGAGGAAGTGGAGAAGGTGGCGGAAGAGGTTTCCGATGAGGTCCCGGAAGGCGGAAAGATCAGAGGTGCCATTGAATTCGTTGAAAATGTAGCCAAGGAAACAGTGAAGGATGCTAATTTAGCAGAAGAGATCATTGACAAGGTACTTTCACCTAATACACTTAATTATTTAGTGCACACGAGAGCTCTCTCGTCAGAGCATATTACTTTTCGTTAATCTGGCTTGGTCTTGCTAATTAATCATGAAATAGAAATCTCAGTCTGCTTGAAAATGGACGAGCTCTCATGTTCATGTGTGACATCTAAGCAAGAAAATGCACTGATTGAGGCCCCGACAAGCAGGCTCATCACTTTTCCAAAAATCAAGGGCCGGGGCTTCCAATAGTTTGAAAGCACCTAGCCAAGCCCAAGACGACAATTTTTCCTTTTTTTTGTTCCAACTTGAAGTTTGCGCGCAATTAATTTCGAAATTTGTGTAACTCTATGAATGGCAATTAGAATAAAAAATTCAAACCCCACATCATCCTATCTCTAATAGTAAGAGTTTGGGGTATAAATAAACGAATTAGGGGTAGGATATAAGAAAAAAAGCAAAACTCGATGTGGGTTTCAATGGGGTGAGGTTTAGGTCACCTCACCCCAAATTTACCACGATTATATTATGAAATTTTTAAATAATTATATTATATTTAACTGCACAAAATATTCTTAGTATATAAGTAAATATTAGAATTTTAATGTTAATTTTTTAGTATTAGATTTTAGACTCTTACTTTCTCAATATATTTTATACTAGAGTTAGTATAATTTCTATTATTTTTATTTTTTAGAGATTTTTTTTGTTTTGAAATTTTATACCGATTGAATCGTTTCAACTCAAACTCCAATTAACTTAAGTGAGACGAGGGCGGAGTAGAGAGATTCAATCCATTACGGATTTAAGACGTGGAGTGGATTGGAGCTTTTCTATTAAAGACAAGTCAGAGTTTAACCCAACTCATATCGAACCTACCCATTGTCATTCCTAATCCCCATCCGAAGCAAATGAAATAATTACGGTATCAAAGAGCTTGAGAGTGATTAGTTTATGCCCAAGACAATATTTTGTTTCGGCTTTGGGATGCAATTAGTAATGTTGTATCCGATCTTCTCTCATATTTGATCGTGCAAAAGGGGTTAAAGTCAAGAAATCTGGACGGACTATTTTACACTAGATTAAATAATCCTAGGAGGGTGGGTTCGGAATTGGTGGTTAAATTACAAAATAACCATCGGCTAAATTTTAATCGGTGGTTCTTTATCCCTCTATCCCATCTTGAGAAATAAATGTGGTCTTAGTAGTACTTATGTTCTATAATTTCTCTCTAGATGTAAAAACATTTTTTTAAGTAAAAAAAAATTTTGTAAGTAAATGATGTTTGATTATTTGAGTGAAAATGCAGGTTCAAGAAGTAGAGAAAGAGGTGGAATCGTCCGTGGAACAGGTCAATGATAAAGCCAGTGGAACAGCCGACGAAGCAAAGGATCAAAAGTAGATAAACAAAGCCCTGTTAAAGCAGTGCGGTCAGTGTACGACTTTGACTTGTAATTTGTTTAGGTATATTAGGATAAGATGGGTTGAATTTATTGCAAATGCAATTTGATTTTTGTTATTCCGTAGATTAATTGTTAATCTCTGTATTTGTCATTGCCACACCTCTTTAAGTTTTAATCCATGTACACTCAAGTAAATACAGAGGCTTTTTGAGATTTTACTAATGAATAATAAAATCTGGCTTCAGATTAGCCCCTGTTCTAAAAAAATTATTTCATTTTGTGCTTTTTCATAGTCATTTTTACTGTTTTCCTTTTTTTTGAATGTGAGATGATATAAAGGGGGAAAAGTCTTGTAGGATATTTACTTTTAATGTAGTATTTTTATTATAACTTTTTTCTTTTAAATAGTTATGGTGTATTTGAAATTTGAATTTATCAAGAAAAAAAAAAGTGAAAGAAAAGTAATAAATTGAGAGATTTCAAATCCTAAATTCTGTTACCCTTTATTTTTTCTAGTAACTAAACATACAATATAATTTTATATTTTTTTTTACTTTTCTTTTCTTTTGCCAAATTCGTGATTCATATACAGTGTTAATGAATATTTACTAAAATGTGAGTGGCGTTATCATTGAAAATAGGAAAATTTTATTCTTATAAAAAATTTGTATAAAAATTTTTATCAAAATAATGTGACAATGGTAATTTTATAATTAAAAATTATTATAATAAGTAATTTATTTTAAAGTAAAAAATTTTTATTCAAATACATTATTATATAAAAAAAATTGTATGAATTTTTTATTTTTATAAAAAAATATGTCCCATTTAAAAACCCCCCCTTACCACTCGGCGTTATCACCTGAATTTTATGCTTCTTAAGCCATCAATATAAAACTTTTGCATCAACACCATGATCTTGCCACGTGTCACTTACAGGCCTCACGACATCCATTTCAAGCAAATTACTTCTCCTCCACACCGCCCACCCGCCTGAGACCTTTGTTCCTACGACAATTACTTTTATACCTGTATTCTTTTTATTAAAATTACAATTTTTTGAACCACTCCACCTATGTATTTTTTTTTCTTTTTTTTTTAGTTTTATTTAATTTTTATTAGTTTTTCTCAACTCTTAACACATATCAGAATCTTTCATTCCCTTTAAATTATCCTTCTCTAACCTAAAACCCTACCTGTATTTTATTATTATTATTTTTTAATTTTGACACATGTCAGAACTTTTACCTCCCTTTTAAATTATCCCCAACCCTTGACACATATTAGAACATTTCTCTAATTTTAAATTACTCCCCAACTCGACACCCCTCCCTTTAAATTCTTCTCTAACACTTCATTTTTAGTCACTCTTCAGTCACACCTCCCTCTACTGCTCTCTCCCCTCTCAGCCTCTGCTTCTGTCTTCCTAGAATAGAGTTCTCTTCGTAACCATCATTTTTCGTAATTCATAAAAGAATATTATCGATGACTTGTTAGTATTTTTGTTATTTTTATATATATACTTTTTATTTTAATTCATATTTTTATACTTTTTAAAATTTTTACAAATAATAACTTTCAAAATCTACAAACATATAATAAAAAAGTTTTTTTATCTAAAAAGAAAAATAAAACTGATAAAAAAAGAAATAAAATTGATTAAAAAAATGAATAAGCAAAAACTGATTTAAAAAAAAGAAACGAAACTAATGAAAAAAAAAAAAGGAAACAAAACTAAAAAAAACAACACAAAACTGAAAAAAAAAAAAAAAAAGGGGGGGCCGGTTGGGAAAAGAGAAAAGTAGTGGGGGTATAATGGTAATTATAAAGGTAGTTTGGGGTGGGGCCGGGGGTATGTGTCAGAGGGGTGAATTAAGCTCTCCCATTTTAAATAGCGAACGCGTGCTTCCAAGTTCTAACGGCTAGCTCTCCCATTTCGAAGTTCGAACTTAAAGAAATAGAAAAATATTTCACACCGAAACGGCAAAACCCCTCGTTCTTGTCCACTCTCTCCATTTTCAGAGTTCGCAGAGTTGCAAAGATACTTGACAGTGAAACCTTCATCGAATCATAATCTTGTAGAGATCTAGGGTTTGTAACATAAATTTCTTGTGACTTCTGGGGCTCTAGAACTATTGTAGAAACAAAGAAACAGTGTCAATTTCTAGGTTTTTGAGGATCAAAGAATGGATCTTTCACAAGAAATCGACGAATACATAAAGGAATCGATCGAGTTCTCCCTTGGCCTCCCTGTATCTACGCATGCTCTGGAGTTGAAGCTTCGAGCGTCCGAAGAAGCCCGCAAGCGTCTTCGAGACCAGTACTTGTATTTACAGAAGAGGTTGAAAGAGAAAGATGAAATCATCGAGCGTGCTAGGGTTTGTTCTCTCTCCATTTATCTTTCTAAATTAATTTCATTTTCACTCATACATTTGCGATTTTAGTTGAGGGTTTCTTTAATGATTTTGGTTTTTGTCCTTAATTGAACTTAGGCTGAATCGAGTATGAATGCGCAAGCCTTGAAGAAGTTTGTGGAAGAAAATGAGAAATTGGCAGTGGAGTGCGCTAATCTGTTGAACCAGTGTACCAGGTGGGAGAAGGAATGCTCGCTATATGATCACGATCGAGAAGCGTTGATGGATTTTGGGAATGAGGCCGATGAACGTGCCAAGGAGGCCGAGATTCGAATATATGAGTTGGAGGAGGAGTTGAGAAGGGTGACCAAAGAACTGCAGTCATACAAGCATGAGTGTGAGATGCATCCGGTAAATAATTTGAATTTTTTTTTTTTTTGGGTACATAGGGATAGCTATATCTAATTTACAACTTTTATGGTGTGTCTATAGCTATTTTATGCTTAATTTGTCAGTAGATTACTCAGACTTTTATTACGGTTGGGTAATCTCTCCAGAGTGAGAAGACAGTAGAGTAAAACTATTATACGAATTTGATAACTTGAATTAAGAAATGGGTGAGGGATGCTCTCGAGGAAGCAAAACTTTCTCATCATGGCCAGTTTGGATGATTTGAATTCTTTACTGGTCAATTCTTGTACAATAGCTGCATCAACATCTTCAGTGAACATTGCTGTAACATTTAGGCGACACAAATCAAATTTCATGTTCCTTCTGTATAATGCGTTTATTATTGAGTTTTGGTTGCGTTACATCAGAAGAAACTCTGTTAAACATCCTCATTAGCGGTTTTCATCTTTTTGCATCCAGAAGTTCTACTGTTAAGATGTAAGTCGGTTGTAACTCCAATATATTCCAATTTCATGTTGCTCTTTGTTGCACGATATTCATGTTATTTTTCCTCATGAATGTATCGCACAAGCACCACAAAAAGAAAAACCAGAGGTTCTCCTTATTCAAAATTTGCTATTGGAAACTTTTCTTTGTGTTCATAATGCATTTGCTTTGTAAATTTTAAATAATAATAATAATAATAATAATAATAATAGATGGTACAAATACTGTTTTGCTGTTTAAAAAGTACTATTGTTTTCTTGTTGTTTTTCCTCTGGAGTTTATTGGTCAGGCACCACAAAAAGAAAAACCAGAGGTTCTCTTTATTCAAAATTTTCTGTTGGAAACTTTTCTTTGTGTTCATTAGTTGCTATATAAGAAATAGTTTTAGTAGTAAATGATGCATTAATTATAGTAGCAGCGACAGTAGCAGCATTTCTTATAAGAAATAATTTGGGTAATTACAACTTACCTCATTGTAGTTTGAGCGAAAATCAGATGATCTCCTTGTGGTTTAAAAGTGAACACATGACCCCTCTGTGGTTGGACTTATCTGCAAAACATATAAAAACCATTAGACTTAATAAAAATTCTTCATAGGAGTATTTTCGTCATTTTATATCTCAAAATTAGAACATCAAAAAGACGATTTTGTGAAATAACAAAAAAAAATCTCGAAAAACTTTATTTTAGCATAAAAGGGCAAATTGTCTTTTTGATGTTCTAATTTAGAGATAAAATGACAAAATACCCCTATGACAAAATTTTTGTTAAATCTAACGGTTTCCATCCATTTTGTAGATAAGTCCAAATCACAATGGCGGTCATGTGTTCACTTTTAAACCACAGGAGGGTAATTTAATTTTGGCTCAAACCACAACGGGGTAAAGTGTAATTATCCTGAAATAATTATCGTAGTGACAGAATCATTTTATAAAAAATTTTATGTTAGAAGTTAAATCAAACTTCTAACTTAAAAATCAAATTGCAAATTGAAATTAAAATGAGAGGTAAGATGAGCTTTCACCTGAAAGATGCAATCTTATTAGCTATGTTTTGTATTTGATAACATTTTGGATAAATAAAGAACTCATTCAAACTAAAGGTCAAATGGAGGGGGTAAATAAGGAAAATGAAAAAAGTGTCAAAGAAGAGTCATTTTTTTGTTGGTTTTGATTATCAAAGTGCATCAACCCCTAGTAATGTGATAAACTTTTTCATGTAAGCCAATATGGGTAATTGTGATTATGCTGTTTGATTAGGAACAAGATTTATGATTATTAAAAAATAAACGTTTGGGTTTGCATCTTTTAACTGCTATAGATGACATTTTTATTCTTATGAATCTCGATATCATGGTGTAGTTTATTGGTATTAGTGTGTGCATGCAAGTCATTTGAGGTTAGACTATGCAAACTGGATTTGGTCAATATGCATGGGTATAGTAAAATATTTAAAGTGATTGGAAAACATGAGAACCTATGCATATCCAAGTAACATTCCTGTCCATCAATAAGCTAAAAATATATTTAGTCAAGCAAAAGAGGAAACATAATTATCTCACATATAAGTCTATGATAAGAAATTTAAAGTCATGTGTTGTCAATAGCTGTACTGCAATAGGAAAATGAATAGAAAACTACCATTTGCTGTTGGACAAAGTCTAAAGTAAGGGAATTGAGGCTGCCTATGATCCAGAAATTGTTGGCTGGGTTTTGTGATATAAGGTATATGATTGAGAAGTTAAGGTTTGAGGGTTATTTTGGACCACAAGTGTGCTGTGGGGGGGGGGGGGGGGGGGGGGGGGGGGTGGGGGAGGTTTGGGGTTGTTGGTGAGGGTTCTGTTTTCTTCTTCAAGGGTAGATCTCCATCACGACTGGGAACTTGTAGAATATAGACACAATTTGTTCTAACCTGTTATTTAGTGCAATTATAACTGACTGGTAGTCTTCTTTTTTTGTGTTTTTTTGTTTTTCCTTGTTTGCAAGCAAAGAATGCATGAGCTTAGCAGATGGATGAAGTTCTTTTATTTTGAGGGTTCTGTTTTCTTCTTCAAGGGTAGATCTCCATCATGACTGGGTACTTGTAGAATATAGACACAATTTGTTCTAACCTGTTATGTAGTGCAATTATAACTCACTGGTAGTTTTCTTTTTTTGTGTTTCTTGTTTTTTCCTCGTTTGCAAGCAAAGGATGCATGAGCTTATCAGATGAATGAAGTTCTTTTATTTTGACTTATAAATGCACGAACCTGTTATGGTGGTATATATTAATCAATGCAATTTTGACTGTGGCAGGTTGTAACATATTGGTAACTCTAAGAAATGGATTTGTGTTGGTTGGATTTGGATCCTCGCCATTCCATCAATCAATGGCCTTGATAAGCCCTTATCAAATGTATTATCAAGATCATTTCATTTTATTTTAAGATTTATTTCTCTATATATAACCATAAAAACACTTATTGCTTATTAATTTTTAAGTCAACTCGTCCTAACCCTTCAATTTTATGGTAGATGATGTGTCAACTCCTCAATTGATTGAATCGAGATCTCCATTCCAGCCATGGAATGGTGAGAATCCTAATCCGTGTTGGTTATTGATATTCAAGTGCCTTCCTTTTCAGTGGATGGGATTGTAGTGTTAGACAAGATGTGGATAGTTGACTATCATACCACGCCCTCAATCCTTTCCTTAGGCGACATTGTGAAATAATATAATTGCCTGGAATATTGAGAAAATGGAACTCTACTTACTCTGTGTATTGTCTTGCTGGGCTATGGCAATGAAAGGTGTACAAGATTAATTTGGAGAAAATTATATACTTGCCTGGAATATTGAGAAAATGGCACTCTAATTTCCTATAGTAACTCTTTTTTGTTCAGTTGGAACTTAGATGTGGGCTTTGTCCAATCTAGTATTTTAATATTCTTGCTAAATGAACTTTATTCTCTTTGACTATTAATGCAATTTAAAACTGTTTAAGGAGATAATATCATAGTATGTGGGTGCTTATAACTAATGAAATTCCCCCTTTATCTAAAGTGGGTCTATTTTTAGATAACAAAATCTTATACATAATTTATTTGTGCTTTTTCTTTTTACTTTCTTTCTCTTTTGTTGTTTGGATACTGAGAGCTTGTGCAACCAGATAGGTGCCGTGGTTATTTTAATATGTAATTAAGTTACATTAACAGCTTCGGTGTGTGTGAGAGTCATGAACTTGATTCTGAAATGAAACAGGTGGTTCCATATTCAGGTTGTGAACCCAATCCTTCTACAATTTTTTTTTTTTTTATTCTTCGTTCACTGAAGCATTATGCTAATAACTAATGTAAAATTGATGGTTTGGCACATTATCGAGTGAAGACTGATGATCTTCTGAATTGTTTTATCTTAAAGGTTGATTCATCTGCAGAAAGTTCAGCTATGGAACAAGTTTTACTCCATTCATTAATAACGACTTTGGTTGGCAATGATGAAGTTGCACCAACTGCACATGCTTTTTTAGAGGCAAATGGTGGAGTAGATGCGTGCCAAAGGTTGCTCAAAATGAGGAATAGGTTAGCTTATTTTCTTTACTGTGCATGTCATATTATTATGAGATATATCTACGGAATTCCCTATCACAAAGTGCAGCACAATTCTAGGTTGCTAGTTTTGTCAACTCTGAAATTTCCTTTTCTACCATGGATAGTCTGAGGCCTTCAACTCAGAAAGTTCTGGCACTGGCTGCTGAGGTCCAAACTGGACAGAAAGATAAGGAACATCTAAGAATTAACCTCACTAGAGCTGAAGAGGAGGTAAGCAGGTTAATTGTACCTGTTTTGCTTATTTTATTTGATTTTATGGCATAACAAGTGGTAACAAACCATTTTTGTTTTGTTTTATATGCTTAGGTGAATTTATTGTTTGAAGAAAACAAAATACTGAATAAGGAGAATAAAAGGTTGATGAGGCACCACAAAGAAAGGAGCCATCTGGGTTCTGGTGAAAAACACACCAGCAGTGCTTCTGCCAAGGTGAGAAAAAATAGAGAATTACTCATTTGCAGATCTTGTGTGTGCAAAATGCATAAGATATATACCACTTGCTTGGCATGCTAAAGTTGGGTTGGTAACATGAGTTACTTGTCCTCTGTGCAGGGGAACAAGAGAAAGTCCAGCCCCAGTATGTGTAGTCCAACTGAGGGGAAAATTGATTTTACTGATGTTGATTCACCAAGAAAGCCTCTGTCATCCTTGCAACATAACTCCCCCGAGTATAGAATGTATAAAAAGTAACATAAGAATTTTTTTTGCTTTGCTTTATTTTCTTTTCTTTTTTTCTTTCTTTTTTGGTTTATCTTCCCCATCTTCCTGTATCCAAGATGTTACTGATCTTGTTAATTTCACATTCATTGCATTTAAAGAAATTCAATTTGCTTGGAACTACATGTCTCGTTGTTCATAAAAAGTGTGTTTTAAGTTTCTAAAAGCAATGGCAGATTTTAGTTTCTTCTTTTTATTATTATTGGAAGGAAAATGTGTCTCACAGCGTACGTAGAATGATTTGAGTTCTCAAACAATTTTGCCATTGCTGATCTCTGTATCCATTAGTTTCTTGTAAGCTCAACAGAAACCATAAGAGTAATGGTGGGATTTAGTTAAAGAGGCTCATTGTAATTGGTCCGAACCCCTGCTAAAAGTAATTGTGTATTTAGCACTTTTGTCTTCATCTTGCTACTCATCTATTCTTTTATCAGCTTATGATGGTTTTTTTTAATGTCCATTTCATATGTTGAAGTAATAATTTTTTCATCGCATATCCTTGCAGAAGTCTGGTATTCAATAAGCACAGCAATTGAGAGTGAAAAAAAAAAAAAAAAAAAAAAAGAGTGGAATAAGAAAATCCAAGTGAAAATGAAATTCTACCTAAACATTTGGTAGAAGGTTCCGGCACTGAGCTCTGGTCAAAATTGTATCACTACGGTTAGATCTTGGAGGTCGGTTTCTAGACGATTAGTTGTAAGGGACAGTCACCTAATTAGGAAAATGAAATGATTTAACATCAGAATCAAATGAAATTCACAGGGTTAGGGTAATTCCTTTCCTTCGTGTGTGTGTGGGGTTTTGGGTGTCACTACCATCAGTTTGTAATGTCATGTTCTTGTAACTAGAGCCTGTTTGGAACTTGGGGTGGGGGAGGGGTGGGAAGGAAAGGGATTCCCTCGTTTGATTCTACAAAAAAGGAAAGGAAAAGAGGATTCTTACAACTGTAGCCTGTTTAGAACTTGGGGTGGGAGAGGGGAGGGAAGGAAAGGGATTTCCTTGTTTGATTCTACCTAAGAGAAAAAGAGAAGAAAAAGAGGAGTGAAAAGGGAGGGAAAAGAGAGAGATCTGTTGAGAGAAAACGGAATTTAAGCCAAAACTCAATTCAATAATAATCCAAAAGCTGATAGTCTATTACACTAACCAATATAAGATATATATATGCATATATAGGTTGACCAAAATAAAAGGACAATCTAATAAGAAAAGAATAAAAAAATTCAAAAACAAATTCGACTTTCTAAATACATTACAATTTCTGAAACTGATCTCATTTATTGCCATCTTTACTATCTGTGTAAAAACAAAAATTATTAATCTCTGACATTATTTAAAGAATCTAGTATGCAAATACCATTTTTGAAGGTTCGATTTCTATAATTGACATAGGAAATAGAATCCATCAAAGGACACGACATGGTATTCACCTTAAAAAAAAAATTATTTCATGTCATAATTACAAGAGGCACCCGCCACTATGATTGATTTTAACATTTTCATGTTGGGTTCTGCAAGAGTCCATAAATAATTAAATCATAACAAAATATAACAGTTACCTGTGATAATTTTGTATTTTTTTATTAATAGGAATAACTTTGTAATTGAATCATTAGGAATGATGGAGTGTGGCTTAATCCATACTAAGACACAGGGCCGGCTTAAGCCTTAGGCGATCACCTAAGGTTTCTAATTTTTTAAAGCTCTTAATTTTTTAAAAAATAATTTATTATAGTCTTAATCTAAAATAGTTTTTACATATTTTCTAAAAGGCCTCTCATCTTTAAAAAAAGAAGTCTAAAATTAACTACACGAATTAATTTAATAAAAAAATATAGTCATGATTATCACTTTTTTAAAGACAAATTAGGCCAAAATCTCCTAAACAACTTTTTCTCTCTATACAAAGTAAAGAAATTAAAAAAAAAAAACTAATAGTCTGAACCCCTCTCTCTCTCTCTCTCTCTCTCTCTCTCTCTCCATTCCTGACACAAGCTCAAAATAAATTTGTCAAATATCATCAATTTCAAATAACTCCATCTCCTTATATAATTTATTTTTTTCTACTAACATATACTCCTTTAGTACTTTTTCTATTGTGTTAATACAACACTACTGTGCATTTTATTTGACACTATTAAAAATTAATATTTTATCTTTATTGTTGAACGACTTTGTAATTTATTTTATTTCATTATTTGTTTTGTCGTTACAAAAATATTGCTAATTTAGATATAATTTTATGATTGTCAATTTCAAGTTTTCATCTATATCTACAATCTTATAGTCAACAGTGATAAATGAGATTTTATTACTTTATACTTTCAGACTTCTAGTACCGTCTAAATTTTAAAATTGTAAGAAAACCTTATCAAAAAGCAAAATAATATGATTTTATACATAAATTTCATAAGTATATTAAAAATATAAAAAACCTCACCAAAATTTCTAGCCTTAGCCCCAACAGTGGCTAAGACAATGTTCTTATTACAAGCTTCAAATAAATAACTGATCCATCTACTTTCACAGAAACAAGTCTCATTGTTTCCCTTTTCCTTTTATCGTTAGACCATATTTGAGCATGTTCCAAATTTTTAGCACTCGAATTCTGTCTTCTATGGCGTGTCGTATTTCTATTGGCTGGACCTGCAGGGAAGACGCATGGTGGATTCCACACCAAATCGCACCCCATGGAAGGAGAGGCATCTAAAGAGAGGATATGACTTGGTGGCTCCTAGAAAGTAAAGTTGGGTCACTAAGTGGGGCAGTTGGCTGAACCAATGATCCACCAACAGACAGCAGCCCCAACCAAACTCATGTTGATAGACCTGCAAAAAAGTAGACAGGGCTCGGATGCTTTTCTTGAGTTTGGCATGTGTAGGACCCTTTGCTCTTGATTCTGGTTGAGGATGAGCAACTTTTGATCTAGTGAGAGAAAGAGAGAGGGAGGGAGAGAGAATCATTTCCATGAGGATTTTCAGTCACCGATTAGGTGAACGATGTGGTATCAAATTGGCATGGCCCATTCCTTTATGATTTTACCAATTTGCACAAGAGTTCCAATTGGTAGTTTACCCGAATATGCTGACATGTGGATTTACTTGTGTGAGTGCTTTTTTTTGAAATAATGGATTTACTTGTGTTATTCACCATTTGATCGACCCATTTTTGTGAGTGTAGATGAAGTTAGAGGGAAAGCTTATACTAATTTCCTAAAGAGTGTTAAAAAAAAAAAAAAAATTGGTACAATGAAAGTTAAAGCTTTAAAATAAAAAAAGGATAAGTCAAACTCATGACCTCAATCTTGAGTGTAAGTGTAATTACTATTGAGCTAATCTCTCTTCTTAAAAATTGTTTAACTTAGTTACATGCAAAGCTCAAACTCAAATTCTCTTCTCTTATTATGAAGTTGATTAATTTTGTGTATTTAACTTTAACTAACAACTAAAAGGAGTGACACACAAACTTCCCACAACTGCGGCACCTACCACTACAGAGAGTGGGGTTAAGTAGGATTAAATGTTTATGCAGCCTTACTCTACATGTGGAGAAACCGTTATGCATTTAAAACCCTTGATCGCTAAGTCACAATCAAATAAAAACATTCAACACTTACATAATTAGTCCAATTGTCACACAGAAAAAGACCCTACGGAAAGCACTACCTGCTGCTTCCACCAACCAGAAAAATTTATGGAATTCATTAAAATAATGATATGATTCAATAAAAAATATTCACTTTAAAATAAAATACCTATTGTCAATGTGTTTACTCTTAATTACAAAAAACAATCACACTATTCTTGAGCTCAGTTTAAAAAGGGAATCATCAAAAGAATTATCTTGAATTCTTTTGACGATTCCTTCTTTAAACTTAGCTTAAGAAAATCAAAAGCCCTTTCTTCTTTCCGCTGTGCCAATGAATGATTTCTTTCACATCCAGCTAGCATTTGTTGTTCAAAGTTGGCCAATATGGGTTTTAAAGATCCACTTTCCTTGTAACATTTGACCAGGCTTCAGGATGGTACTTTATTCTGTTTCTGCATCATGATCATTGTCCATGTAATTATAGTGTTCAAGAATTCAAAATAGACGAAAATGATATTAACTTCAGTACTTGCCTTTCTTCATTCTCAATCTAATGTTTGGAAGACAAAACAGTCATGGAGGAAATAATTGAAGTAATTCTCTCTTTAGCTTATTTTAAAAGCATTGCACACCAGCATCTTTGGAACCCTACTGTGCTTTTTAAAGCATCATAACTTTAGAATAAAGAATAATAAAAAAAACTATAGGATAAACCCTTTTCACCAACCATGTTCCAAGTGAAACCAATGAAAGAAAATTAGAAAATGGGCACCCACTTTCTTTGGGGCTGCTTGGGCGTTAGGTATAGAGTCTGTCTCAAGTCATCCCCAGGGAATTGATGAGCACCCTTGCAACTCTTAACAGTTTAGTGGAATTAAGCGAGCCAAACATTTACTTACTCCAATGCCCTTTGTACCACTACATAAGCAGCACCCACTTCCCCATTTTGTCATCTCAAACCAACTCTCTCTCTCTCTCTCTCTCTCTCGCCCCTTTCTCTCTCCTAACATAAATACATATACACATACCATGGCAAGTTCTGGTGCCGGAATTGTGTGTTTGTTCTTAGTCTTATGTTCAGCCGTGCCTAGTTTGGCCACAGATTACACCGTCGGCGACTCGAGTGGATGGGCAATCGGTGTGGATTACAGCACCTGGACTAGTGGGAAGACCTTCATGGTTGGTGACACCCTTGGTGAGTTCTAAGCTCTTATAACACAGCTATGACTAAACTGTGTTAGCCTCTTGAACAAACACGCATGACGATACAGTATACATATATATATACACATATACCGGGACGGAACTACACTTGTAGTGGGCACAGGACTTTCTTTGGACCCTCCTATGTGTGGTATATAAATGTATAAATTCAGTAAATATTTATTCTACCAGCACCTTTATAATTTAAAGCATTTCTTAAGACTCTAATACATTTAAAATTCTTTAAAAAAAAATTAGTAGTGGACTATGATTTCTACCCAATGATTGGTTAAAAAATAATTAATTTGTCTTCTTTTTCATATTTTTTTAATGTTGAATAGAAGTTGGTTTTATCTTTTATATAGAAATTTAGTTTTGGATTCTAATATATTTGTTGTGTTTGAATTTAAAAATGTGGAAATATATCTAATAATTATATCAATAGGTGGAAAAATTTGTGTTTTTTTTCAACATAAAAAAAAAATCATAGTTCTGCCCGTATATATATGTATATATTCTGCATGATTATGCAAGTGTTTGTTGATCCTTAATCCCTAATGTGGTGATCGATTGAATTTTTTATTTTTTATTTTGGCTTGGTAGTTTTTAAATATGCAACTGGGCACACTGTGGATGAAGTGAGTGGAAGCGACTATAGTTCTTGTACTGCGGGAAATTCGATCAGTACAGATAGTACTGGATCTACCACCATCTCTCTCAAGACCGCTGGGACACATTATTACATGTGTGGTGTGATTGGCCACTGTGGCAGTGGCATGAAGCTAGCAGTCACAGTGACAGCAGGAGGAACCACCACAGCACCGGCCGGAACTCCGCCTTCCGGCACCGCCACCACCACTACTCCCTCACCACCGACGACTATTACCACCCCAAGTGGTACTGTTCCGGAATTATCTTCATCAGGAACTCTCTCTCCTTTTGTAGCTATGCTGGTTACTTGGGTTGCAATGTTTAAGTTTGTTGTTTCATAATTTTGGCATGGGTGCATACTCTAGCCAGGATAGAGGCAGTGCTCTCTCTCTCTCTCTCTCTCTCTCTCTCTCTCTCTCTCTCTGCTTGTATTGAGATTTTCATCTTCTTGTGATTGAGTAGGTTATTTGCGATGATGACCATGTAAGGGATGATGATTATAGTGGATGATTTGGGTTCGTACCCTACTTTTTATGAGAATTAGGATGATTGACTTGGCTGAAAAACAGCATTGATTAACCATTTAACCGAGAAAAAGAGGATTAACTTGGTAGATGAAACTATCTTTTAACGAGAAAATTCATACAGTATTTCTGTACATGATTAAATGAAAACCTTCTACTCTAAAATAAAATATTTATGTTCTTAATTATAAAATATCATTGACATATTATTTTGTAAAAAAAAAAAGTTCAATATAAATGTGCACTTGTCAAAAGGCTCCACTATGCTAATATTTTTTTCATTCTTTAAGTTGCTTTGGGACCGGATATTAAGATTGAGAAGTTAGTATATTTTGAAGATTTCATAATGAGCAAAGGAACGTGGGCCGTCACATAAAAAGAGTGGGGTCTTGGTGGAAAGCAATAGTGAGTTGTTAACCATCTTTTTTCTCATTCCAATTCATTGCCAAGTCTTTCATGGAAAGAGAAAAATGCTTCCATAGTTCATACCCGAGGCAAGCCAACAACTGTGCAGATCTTCTAGCCAATCAACAAGTACGAGCAAATGAGAAGGGTGGTGATTCTTCAGTTCCAAACCAAAGAAATAGAAATTTGCTGCTTGCCGACTTGACTTGGTAGGGGCTTGTTTTGAAAGGCTTAGTTAATTAGCCCTTGTGCTTCTTTTCAAAAAATAAAAAGAGTAATTACATTTTATTAAAATCAAATAATCTCCTTTAATTTAAAAATAAACACATGACTTCTTGTAATTTAGACTTATCCGTAAAATGTATGAAAATTGTTAAATTTAACGAACATTCTGTCATATTTGTATTTGCGTCATTTTATATATCTAAATTATAATATTAAAAAGACGATTTGGTGAAATAACAAAAAAAAAAAAAATCTCCTCAAAAGACAACCCTTGATGTTCTAATTTAAAGAGATAAAATGATAAAAATACCCATATGACAAAATTTTGTTAAATCCAACAGTTTTCATCTATTTTGTAAATAAGTTCAAATCACAATAAAGTCGTTTGTTTACTTTTAAATTATAAAAAAAATCATTTATTTTTTGCTCAAACTATAAAGAATTAAAACATAATTATTTCAAAAAAAAATCATTTGGAAAAAGGACAAGATAGGGTCCCGTTGTAGCGACTAGTGCTCTACTGGACAATCTTAAGATACACTATTTTGCCCACGACGGAGCCGCCGTGCCCTAGCTATAACAATTCGAGTGCAAGTTCTACCCACTAAGTTGGGCTTGTTCCTGGTCCGTTGAAAGAAAGTCGGCGAAAGGAGTTCACGCTGCCCTGCTATTGTACGTAGAGAGTGTGTGGATTTGTTTTTTTTAATAGCTAATTATGACTTAAGTTCATGATTTTTTCTAAATTGTGTTTGGTTCTATATTAAAAAAATTGACTTTTTAAAACTAACTTAAATTTGAAAGAGCCATTCATAAAAGTGATTTTTTAAAACTACTTAAAATTTATGGTTTATGGCTTGTGACTTTTTAAGAAGCAATCTAGAGATTCCATACACCCCTTCAAGATTGAAAATGCAATTGGGGTTGGTGAGTGTTGCCCTGTGGTGCACAAAACAACTGAAAGATCTAAAAACTTAACAAACTCAACTTTCATGGATCGATTTGGTTCTAATCTGTCAATGGTTTGGTTCTAAGTCTTCAAATGTTTAAACCATTAAGTTCAGTTTAGTTCTCGAGTCAACATTCTATAGAATTCAAACCATGGATGTTATAAAATTTTATATATAATGTTTTCAAATCTTTAATATCAATATTTGTTATACTTAAATATTCTTACTTTGTAACCATCAAAATAGATAAATATTTTGTTACTTTGCTTGGTACATTATTTTTTAAAGCTTTTGAAAAATTGAGGACACAAAATTGTGCTACTTATTAAAAAATTTAAGTTAAACATTACACAAAATATGAGATCCAAACGGACTTGAGCCAACCAAATTCCAAACTGAATTATAAAATCAACCCAAACCAAATCGGGTTAGTTTTTACCTGATGGTGGGTTCAATTTTAGATTAAAAAATTTGAAATCATGAAAATCTATTTAATTTTGAATTTAACTCAACCCGACCCGCCCCATCCCATACACACAGAGTGCATCTCAACCTTATGTTCTGGATCTATTCCGAAGTATCAAAAAAAAAAAACAAAAAGCCTTATGTTCTGGAGAGCAACTCCTAAAGAGGACCATTAACGCTTTTTACCATCAAGGAAGCCTTTGCATGGTGTTTGTCAGCTTTCCTCAATGAGCCTCTCTCGCAATAATGTATTATATCAAGAGAGAAGGAAGGAAGGAAGCAGAAAGGCTTTCCAATTGTTCTACTGTTTGGCCTACTATTCTGTTTGCGTCCTCCTTGCCAGCAAGACACGAGACGAAAGCCATATGAAGAGGGAGTAGAGTTAAGGGTTTGTTTGGTAGAGTTTATTTTAAATTTTTTTTAAGCTTGACTTATAAGTAAAAAAGTTAATTTTTTTTTAACTTTTTTATTTTTTATTTTTTTGACTTTTCTACTTGTTGTAGCTTATAAAAATAAAAATAAAATGAAAAAAATTTAGCTTTTGTATTTAGAAGACAACAAAATTATACCAAATGGGCAGTAAGTGAATCAACCTTTTTTTTTTATAAGCACACGTTCATTGAATCAACCTTTTTTTTTTCCATTCTAAGTGAAAAGTCTCACATATTTCTGATTGAACTTCATCATACCAGCTCCATCAAACTGGTAATATATATATATATATATACACAAGAAGTAAGGGTTATCTCTGCATTGAAGTGAACAGTACATCTTCTTCCTATTAATGAAAGCATCACAATAAAAAACAGAGGAAAACGTCTGAATATGATTGGCATCCTCTTTTGCCATAAAAGAGAAAACATCAAAGACCTATGGGAGGCAAAATACATCACTGCTTTTTGATCAAAGCAATAGGGGCAGCTAAATTCATTTAAGGATTACAACCGTTTACCGGCAATGTAATTGTCCCATGACGACAATCTCAACCATTGGCTATACCCATGGACAGACCTAGCAAGGGATTTGTTGGTAATTTTTACTATTTTTTAAATTAAAAATGTAATATATCGCCCCTGTTGAGTTTATAGTACCTATTTGGTACTTATATTTGCCCTTACTAAATCTACTAATATTAACATTTATTCCAATTGAATTTAAATACCCCATTACTATTTGACCAAATAAATATACAATCACAACGTTCTTTTTTAATATTAAAAAGATAAAATTATGTAATAATTATAAAACCATCTTTCAACTTTATGAGCTATCTTAATTTTAGTAAAAAATATTAATATTTCTTGCACCTTTTTCGTTCTTTTTAATATAATTATTTTATTATTCATTAATAAATTATTAATTAAAAAATAATTTCGTGTACAATCCTAATAAATTTCACCTCAACTAAAGAAAAATCCTGTGTATAATTTTAGACAAATTTTGACCCATCACCCACTCCTTGGGAAGACTTTTAGCTTCCACATGGGAGCACTGCAACAGAGCCCAACAACAGCTGTGAACCACGTGATATTCCTGTACTGGTGAACCACCCCCTCCACTTTTCCCAACCCCAAATTAACCACCCTAAACCCTATATATATTATATATATATATATGATCTCATCTCACAAGTCACAGCTGGCCCTTAGACGCCTTACAATAATCGCGCACATACCAACAAAAGGCACCTCTCCCTTGCACAGAAGCACTCTCACACTAATGTTCTCTCTTCGGTCTATTCTACCAGTACTATAACTGATTCGATCGCATTCACGGTCACTCTCGCATGTGATCTATATATCTACCACTACAGTCCAAAATAAAATAAGATATCAAAGATCAAACCACACAGCCAGAGAAAAGCCAGAGATTATAATAAGAAATAAAAATACCAAAGAATCCATAATAAACAATAGTGATAATCAAATCATCTGTAAACAGGACAATGTAATGATAATAATGGACATCAACGCCACCGCCACCACCAACACTCACCGTAAAGTAATTTCATAAATAAAAAAATAAATGAAAATTAAAATGATGTAAATAAACCCTAAATCTCCAACTCCGTCGAAGTGAGGAAACTCCATATCAGATCTACAGCAACAACGTTGCTGCGAAGAATACCACGGCAGCGGATCCGGCGACGGTGACTCTGTTCAAAACGGCGCTGCTAGAAGGAGTGGATGTTGGAGACTGGCCTGGAGGGGAGGCGATCGAGGATGGAGGCACGGCAGCGCCGGTGGGAGTCGTGGCAGGAGCGGTGGGAGGAGCAGGGGGAGAACCCATCGGAGAAGATTTCGGAGCGGAAGTAGGAGAGGAAGTCGGTGCCTTCACGGACGGAGGAGGAGCCTCCACCGCCTTGGGAGGAGACGCCATCGGAGATTTCGTCGGCGAAGCAGTTGGTGCGGCTCCCGGAGCCTGGGCGAAGGCAGATCCAGCCACCAAAGCGAACATCAACACCAAAACTGCGCTCGAGTAAGCCATTCTTGTCGCCCTTTATCTCCCTTCAAACACTACAAACAGCTAGTTTGAGAGAGAGAAAACAATATAGAGTGAGAGAGCAATACAGAGCGAGAATGCTATAGAGAGATAGAGATAATGGTTCTGAAAGCAAACAGAGAAACGCAGTATATATAGAAGCCGAAGAGGGAGTGCGAGGGTTTAAGTCGGTCCGCTTGAGGAGTTCTAATTTGAAAATAATTAAATTCGCTCTATCTGACTTAATCATTGATCGACAACTCAGCAACAGAGGATTAGTCCCTCATTAAATCCTAGCCGTTTATGGCTTTCGTGTTCTGTTCCTTTCCAAAAACTTGGACTTTTTCTTTGCGTGTCATACAATCGTGTACACGTCCACGCGGTAACTCTCCAACCCAACCGTCCACCTGATCTATTCTCTGACAATTTCGCATCTTAGACTTTTTGTCAATCAACGGCCCAGGTTAAATCCTATTCGACCGTTGATTGAGGGTACTATTATACTAAAATTCTCTATACCGTTAGATCATTCATTATTAATTTAATAGCGAAAATTCCAGGGTACCGTTACGATTGACACGTTCTAGGTAGATTCTTTTATTTGCTTTGTCCGGGACTCTCTCTTTCAATTGAATGACCTCCCAACGGGAAAATTCCAGGTCATACTCTCAATTTTTGTTTATATTTTATTATAAACTTTCTCGGTTTTGTAATTTTTTTTGTGATGGAATTTGAAAGTTTTTGTGGAATTAAGAAAATGATATTTTTTTAAAAAAACTTATAGAGAAAACATATCATCATTAATAGGGTTTTGTTTTAAATTAAAAACTTCTCATCCAATCATATTATTTTGTATCTTTTATTAATTGTACAGCATTGCGCTTATTCAAATTGTTCGTTGAATTTGTCAAAGTTCTTTTCCCTTTCTTCTAATGTACACATTAGTTATTTCGAGTTGTCTTTATTTTTCAAGTTTCTTTTGAAAGTTTGCTTGAATTTATTATATGCATTGAAAATTTACTTTGCTTGTTAATGTATTAAGTTCGAGTCTCCTCAATGTGGCAAGCACGATAGCAAGGTATTCCTTATCTCTTTATTTAGAAGGTGAAATTCTATAACGATGAAATGCAATACTTATTTCATTGTGGCATTGGAAAAAACCCAAAAGAAAGAACAAAATGTAGTAGATGATTATCATACGTGGAATAAGGTAATTTGTCTAGTTAATTTGCTAAAGAGGGGTAGTTGTTGATGTAAACTTCAAGCTCCATTTGACCTCCCGAGAAGATGAGAAGTAAAAAAGAAATTAAAAATAGAAGAAGAAGAAAGAAAGTGGTGTAATTTTTTGTTTTTTTTTTTTTTTAACCAAGCTAGCAAGACAATAAGAGGACTTAAACAAGTCCAAGGGGCATTTTTAAAGGAAATTTTACAAGTTTGGTTAGTTTAATCTTTTGGAGCAAATAACCATGAGGGGCACTTTTTGAAGTTTTGTAATATCTGGGTAAGAATCAATGGCTACATAATTGATGAATTCTCTGGATTATCTGTTGTCAAGTCTTTTGGAGGGAATTATTTTCGAATAAATTCCCACAAACATATGCTATTGCCCACCAATAAGGGGAAAGATAGACATGTGTCAGGTTAATAACGCCATGCCAAAGGAAAAAATAAAAAATAAAAAAATTGATATAGAAGTGCCAAGTTCCAACCATGTTATCGATCAAATTCTGTCTAACTTAGTTTGGAGGGTTTTGTAGAATCACCCGAGATTTCTCTTGATCAGTTCTCATCTTATCTAGAATATTAGCGCAATGGTAAAAACCCGAATAAGGTGATAAAAAATTTTAAAAAATATATAAAAAAAAAAAGAATAAAATAAAAGATAATCTCTGGCTGTATTTCGAACTAGAATCATCAACATTATTATTAGAGACCAAAAAAATGAAACTCTCGTCATTTGTCTAGTAAAGTTCATGGGTAAATCGTATAGATACTAGGAGTTCAAAAAAATTAGGCCTGTTTGGTTGTGGTTTCAGTTTCTGTTTTCTGTTTTTGTTTTTTGAAAATCGACGAAACCATGTTTGGCAGATGGGTTCCGAAAGCTGTTTCCGTCGAAACCGCGTTTAGTAAATTGGTTTCGGAACTTATTTTTGAAAATTTTTTTAAAAAACAGCCCAGTTTCAGGAACTATTAAAAAGGTGTTTTCTGAGTTTCTGGAACCATTTTTATATGAAAATGAGAACGATATGAAAACGATAGTGTTTTTTATAGTCTCATTTTTTTTGTTTTCGAAAACAAAAAGAATGAGTTGTTATCAAATTTTTTAGTTTTGAAAACACGAAAAATGAAAACGAAACCGAAATCGAAACCGATTCCAAACTAGGCTAAAAGACTTGGTAAAAACTTGAGAGTGTTTCGTTAACTCTCCAGGGCTCGAGTGCCAGTTGGGTGACATGATGTGGTCAACATCGCCGTACGCGGCGTTTATGGTTCGAAGTTTTGGTTTTTCTGATGGACGATTGGTGAGGATAACACGGTGGTACAAATTTGCGTGACGAAGAAGCGGTGGGGGGAGGCTGAATCCTGATTCCCCCACTAATTGATTTCCTGTCAAAGATTTTTTTATATTTTTTCTCTTGCTGAGGTTTGTATGAGCTGTGTTTTGTTCGTGACAGCACTCACTGATGATTCAACATCAATGTCATCATCTGTCTGAGGATTCCCGTACAGCAAAGCACCCGTTAGACACAGGTAAAAGACAGCCGACCCCCTGAAAGAACCTTCCTCAGTCTATACAGGGATGTATATATGTATATATATAAATATAGAGAGAGAAAAAGAAGACAAAGGACACACTTTTTTTTTTTTCCCCTTTCTTTGTGGGGTTTGGTGGTGGTGTGAAAGATGCTCTCCATTTAGAGTCAGACATCTCTTAAAAAAAATTAATTACTTTTGGAATTGTGAATTTGAAATTTTTTAAAGTTAGTACTTTACTGAAACTGCGAGGTTTCATTTCGTTTGGTGCTGGAAAAGAGTTATACAATAATATGAAAAGTAAAGAAGAGAAACAAAAATAATAAAGAAGATACGTTTTCCCTATCGTTTTTTCGCTCCTTCTAAAATAAGATTCAAAATTACCTCTCAAAATTGGTTAACAAGTGACCAATAAAAAGTAAAATGATCTAACTTTCTAGCTGTACACATGCTGCCAAATGTAGCATAAAAATCTCGCAATATAGTTTCCTAACCCCCTTCACATTTTTTGCATTCTTTGCTTTTCATGCTAATTAAATAAATCAAAATTATGACCTTTTGCATTATTTAATTATAATCTTTGCATTTTGTTTTCATTTAACTTAACTCAGTAATAAAACAAATCCTAAATTTTACATCATATATGCAACCTTCCCATTTGAGACAACAATTTTAGTGATTGGAATTATTAATACATCCAGGCTTGATTAAGAGGGGTGTTATCTTCTATTCATAAAAACAACAACAACAACAACAACAAAAAGGACAAGAGAGAATACTAAAAAAATTTGCCACTCCAAACCACATGACATAATCTTCTAATTATATTATTTTATTGATATGACTAGTGAATGTTTGGTAGGGGGCAAGAAAGGAGGAAAGGGGGGAGAGGATAGGGATACGAGGAAGGATCCCCTTTCCTCCAAGCTCACAATTACTCATCCAACCTAAGATGGGATTAAGAGAGAGAGAGAGAGAGAGAGAGAGAGAGAGAGAGGTTTTTTAATGTGTGAAAATACTTTTTACCCTTTATTTTATGAAAACAACTCTACTTATTAAGGGTACAGTAGTCAATTAGTTATAAGGTCTCTTCTTCCTCTCTTCCTTCCCATCAATCAAATGAAAGAGAAACTCTATCCCTTTCCTAGCTATTTACATTCCTTCCTTTCGTACCGTCCCATTCTCCTTTCCATCCTCCCTACCAAACGTAGCATTAAGTCTCCTAGATAACTTCCAAGTTGCTAAGAGAGGCACCCCCAATCTCAAAATTTGGGTTCAAACCCAAGCTATTGTCTTTCTAAATAATTTGCCATTGTGAAATTCTTAACCAGCACTACCACCATTTCTATTCCTTATATATGTTAATCATCACACAAAGCCTTACTAAGGATTGTATTTTCCTCTGCATCTCCGCATACAGGGAAACAAAAGCTCGAAATTCCTGTTGCATTACCATTTCAATGTTGTCTGACAACTCTGAACTTCTCTACATGCAGGGAAATGCTAAATAAACACATTAGCAAAATGTGTTAGTTTCCACTTTTGGGGGAAAATATAAAACCTGAGAGTAATTACAGAAACATCCTCAACAGCAGGAGCAGGAGTAGAAGCAGCTGCAACAACAATGATAGCACCAGGTACTTGCAAGAACAACAATGCAACCTAAAACAAAGGAGAGAAAAGAACATGAAGCATAATGAAACTCAAAAAACTGTAATGGGCTCTATTTTTAACTTCAGTACTTGTGAGGTATGAACTGAACCAATGCATGATACAACGAGGGAATTACACAACCCGACAAGGTAAAGAGTTATTTAAGGTCTGCCTTTATTCAGGCAATACATATGGAAGACCATGTTTGGACATAAATTCCTCCTTTTTCCTCCATATACTATGTGCAAAAACCAAGTCAGTCATTTCAAATGAATGTGTTCCGTTTTCATCATACATTATGTGCAAATCTTGTGTTGGATTATTATGTCCTGTCATGGTTAGCAATGAATCACCAGGGCTATGTCAACAAACCTCAAGCAAAATTAATAAGAATAACCTCTTGCTCTTTCCTTTCCTTTTCCTAATTTTTTTTTCTTTTGGTCTTCCGCATAGCCTGACAAACCCAAAGCACCACCTGCATACACAAAGTAACCAGCTAATCAATGAAAGAACCCATTCAAGGAAAAGGAGAGGGAGGGGGAAAAAAATCAAATACCCCTTAGAAGACATATAGTATAATAAATATAAACAAAGTTCACTCAGAAGATATTTGCACAAAAAATTTCGCAAGGAGCTTTCACAAAAAATTTTAGACAAATGATAGTACGCAGAACACTAAATGCAATTCCGATTAATGCCCATCACATCAAAGTATAAGCATCTTCCAGAATGTACACATAACCTTCACCTAAAATACCGCTCCTCCATTGAAAGAACTCTATAAGTTGTTTGCTAGGGCAGAATTCATGTCCTTGTTGGTTATCTCATGAAAAACCGGTCGATCTTGTAGCATTGCAGCTCATACTTATTTCATGGGTAATTTTTCCACTATATGTTGTTTCCAAGTCACATACAAGAAGACAAAAAAAAGTTCACCATTTTCAAGTTCATGTGTCAAAGTAGGCTTTCTGAGCTCAGTTGCATGATATCTTCAAAATAAGAAATGTATGGTGGACAAGGCCAATAAAGGGAACCTGAAGTTAAAATATGCACATTGCAGAGGAAACACATACTTTTTAACCATTTTGCATTCAGTCGACGCCTTAAATTCAACTGGGTCTATGCTAATCCACTCAACAACCAAATCTTTATATAATCAATGCATCATATTTTGCAATCTTTCATGGGAAAAGGCAGCAAACGTAATCAACAAGATTCAACAATGTCCCAGTCAAGGAAAAGTTACCTTTACCAGAGTCAGAAGGTTCATTTTAGAGTTTGAAAATTATCACAGAATTGTAAGACAACAATGAAAGAGTTTTTGCTATTTACCTTAAACATCAACCTCGGCTTGTGTGCAATGACCGACCTCAAAGATGAAGCGGAATCAACAAACCAGCAACACTGAATAACTACATAAAGTACATGGTAATCGCCTCCTGTAAGTATTGGGAGAAACTCAGACTACCTTTGGAAGATTATAGCTCAAAGCCCTATTTAATTGCAGGGGATGCAGAGGCTGCAGAAGCCTCTGCTATTAAAGCTACTGGTTGGCAAGCCTGCAGGCAAGCACCTATATCGAATGGCCGCAACTCGGATCCGTCAAAAAGAAGATTAACACCAGGAAGGATTAATTCTCTGCTGTCAGCATCATCTGACTCAACTTTTCCTGTACTGGCGGGAGGGGATTCTTCAATGGGCCTTGTGGCAGCTTCATACACTGGAGTTAGAGCGTAGGATCTGCGGATAGAATCCAAATTATTTCTGACAATACTAACAGATATAGCCATTGCAATTTACTTTTTCTTAGAAGTGAAATGAAGTTCTCTTAGTACATCAGCAGATTTTGGCAAGAAATTGCCCAATACAAGGTACTGTAAAAATTATGAAACATATGCTTACCATGGTCTATTTTTCCAAAATCATTTTTGCACACAAATTTATTCTAGAATCAAAAGAACACACAAACTGACCAATAGTTATCACCGCATAATCATCTCTCTTCAGTTAGATTCAACAGAACAGCTAAGAAGGAACTAGTCAACGGAAGCTGAAAAGTTGTTCAGGCCTTTTATAAGGCAGAGCTACGTAATAAGTACACATTTGCACTGCAAATACGGAAGTGCATAATCGTCGGCCCAAACAATTCATTTGAAAAATAGGAAAGCAAACAGGTAATAGCAATCCCACGCAAAAAATCAGGAATCTTTGTGTAAGCATAGAAGACGCAACATGACTCAAACATGTTAACATTATATAAAATTATTTCCTTAAGCAATGCTGCACCTAAAAGAAACACAAATTTAAGGTACAGCATTCCCCATCAACGGCAGAAATGTTGAGGATCCACAGGGACTTGTTTTACACTAGATGGCGTTAGAGTGCAATGGAAAGATGTAACCCTTGAACAACCATCTCAGGACCCACATTGTGCCAGAAATTGACTTCTTCCCACCTGGCCACCTTTTTGTTCTTCAAGAGTTATCTGGCATCATTGGTGCAACCCTTGCCAGAAGCCTGCGCCATGTCTAGACAGAACAACATTTTATGCTACGTCATTCTCATTTATAACCAATAATTCACCAGCCATGAGTTTGGCCAATGTTCTGTGTTTCACTCAGATCCTTATAAACAAGTTCCAATGTAGATTATGTCAAGCTGAAAATAGGATAAAAATGAAAACAGATTCCCCAAGGTTTAGCAGGCTACCAACTAGCTTACAAGTTGGAAGTTTTCAAATTATGAGTTTCCTACTTTTTCTAGAGTTTTTGAGTTTTTTTCTTTTTACTAACTAAGATCGTGATCTCTCACACAGAAAAAAGGTTTCATAAGGTACTCATTAAAATTACAATTCTCAAACTTCATACATAGTATGCGGGGTTCAATTGCAAATTGTGTAGCATATATACATCTAAGAAGCATAGATACGGACACGAGTGCGGACATAAGAAATGCCAATTTTTTAAAAATGAGGATATAGATACGGCAAAAAATGTTTTTTTAATATATTTTTGTTTGTTATATATATGAATATAACATCCACGAACCACAAGATATTGTGAAAAAATACCACTAATTCAATATGGAAAACACCATTCAATCCATAATTTAAACATTATTTAACATAAAACAAGACAAAAACAGGTTCACAATCTAATAGGTATAAATCCAAAGTGTTTTTTGTAGTCATTGGATCCCAAATTATTTTTCTTTAAACTTGTAATGTGTTTTATGCATCTAAGTATTGGACACGTGTCCCAAGTGTTCGAAGCATGTCTGGTTTTAAAAAAAAAAAAAAAAGAAGATAATATGACACGTTTAGAAGCATGTCCGACAAGAGTGGGGAAGTGTCCGACGAGTGTTGATGTTTGATGACTTTCAGAAAAGGATACAACATCTTCTTAGAAGTGTCTATGCTTCTTAGATAAATATCTAATCTATAGGGGCTACCACTCTAGGACCTTTAAACAATGCTTAATTATTGAGGAAAAATATTACACTACCATGCTTGTCTCTGAAACATGGTTTTACGGTACCTAACTAGGATTTTTTAGCAATTATAATTGATACTTATTTCAGATACTTTTTTAGTTTATTAAATACACAACTGTATTTCTTATTGAGTTTCTAAGTAGCTAGATATTTGCAAAATGCTAAGTCCAATTTATGGATGTAGGACAGCTTCAAGAAACTTGGCCTAAGGCTACATACAAGTGAATTTCTGGTGGGGCTTTTGGATACGGTAACTTGTTAGGGTTAGATTTTATTAGGTAGAAGCTTATAGGTTTTCTAGATGGCAAAGGGAGAGAGTTGGTTGGTTTTCAAACAAAACAACTTAATGTAACAAAAACCATTGCTGGAGTACTTTGGACAGTGGTTAATTTCTTGAGGTTTTGATGTGAATTTTAAGACCAAAGTGTAGGAAAAGGAGTTACGGTTGATTGAGAATCAATAGACTTAAGGTGGTGAAGATAAAAAGTTTGTTGTTTGGGGGCTGTGCCCACGAATAGTATGTGGGGAAGAAACTAGAAATCCTACCTAGAATTTCTTAGGAATTACCCCCTAACACAATGCTGCATAAAGCATCAAACGAAGCTTCATACAAAATCTTAAAATCCTATTCTTCTATCAAAATGAAAAATTAAAGAAATCTTTATAAGCTGCAGGGCTTTAATAATTCTCTTAGGGCAATGACACACAATTAGTAAACTAAAAGATTTGAACTAGAATATTCTAAACCTAGTAAATATTCCATAAAAATTCCATTCCATTAACAGAATTTAATCCATAATATTACCCATGGGCAACCCCTATAGCCCATGCCCAAAGTTCCAAAAAATGCCTTGACTACTAAAACTAAATAAATCGTAAATAAATACATCCGCGATAACTTGAACAAAACAAAAAAAAAAAAAAAAAAAAAAAAAAACAAATCAACTTAAGGCTCAAATTCATCCTAAACTTGATTATGTAATATCCATGCTCCATGCGGAACTCCGAATTTGCCAATTTTCTTCTTTCCGTTCTTTGCATCAATGATGATACTAAGAAGACAAAAGCTCACTTTTGCCTAGAGAATACCACCTAAAACACCACAATATGAACCTCAATAATCCCAGTCCTTGTGGAAGTTTAGTAGCAATATAACAAGTCATCAACAAACTAAATAAATTAGAGTCCTAGTTAAAAGCTCTGCCAGATTTAACCTCCCTTGGCTTATTTGAACACTTTTTTGAGTACCAAGTACTTGAGTTACCAATGAATAATGATCCATACATAAGCCTCTCTTCTAAGGATTGAATAACATTTCACCAGAATAAGATTTGGCTATTATCATTAGGAAGCTGAAATTGGTTCTTATCATTATGGGTACCAGAGCATGAAATCGTGGATTACTAACAAAAGGAGTGGAGTATAATGGGCACAAAAATCTTAAAATGGGGATTTGAATCATCTAGCAAAATATGGGCCATGGTGGATAAAGCATCAGACACGTGCAAACACCTAAAAGATCAATTAAGACACCTGAGACACATGCAAACACATAAAAGAAGATCAATTAAGACACACCTCAGAATGCCACCATCAAAGCTCAGAACTTCGGTGCGACAACGCTGTCGATTAGCAAGTTTCAATCTGTGATGCTCACTCAAGGCTCCTGAAATGGGAGAAGAAGGGTCCACAAGTGGATTCCACCTTCCACTTGCATAGTTCATAAGTTGTCGAGATGGATCCTTTGGTTGGTGCTCTCTTTGGTAAAGAAGTCTTGCAGTTGGTCCGGTTGCTTGATACTCGGCACAAATATCACGCAACTTTTTCCTTAAGTCTTGCATTGCAGCATGATGTTCAGTAAGTAAGTTTGTTTGAAGTAATTGCGAAGAAATTACTCTTTTGCATATATCATTGCATAATTTTGGACTAAATAGTGGAATCCCAAATTCCATGCTTAATGGGACCCATTCGTACTTCTCATCATTAGGCGAAAAGTTGTCCGACTCTCTTTCCTTGAAAAGTTTTAAAAGGCGAACATAGCCGATGGTCCACAGCTCTATCTTATTTGCCAGATCAGTTAACACAGAGTTCAACTTCGAACTTTCCTCTGTGCTTAGATCCAATTCCTCCCCAATATGAGCAATTGAACCATCAGAGTTCTTTAAGGGCAATGGAACGTCCATAGTAATTATTCTTCCACCCTCATCAAGGTCATATCTGCTGAGGGGCTGCACCAGCACAGCTGAGTATTTGAGAAGTGAATTTAAGCAATGTAGAAGTATACTGCCTTTAACTAAATTCCCTTCAAACTTGCCTCCCAAGCCTCCAATTGTAGATCCATCCCAAGACCATATAAGAGCTTTCTCACAACCAGCCAATGGTGCAGGAAGCAAGCGTAAGCATTGGCCTTTCATCAGAACAACCGATAGAGGTCCACTAGCTACAGCTGAATACAGTACCAATTTCATCCAAGGTGTCATAGACGAATGACAGGGAGGACCAAAATGAACGGGACCTTTGGGTCCAGGTAGAACTGAAGAATGAGGAAGGGGAACCATAGATACAACAATATCATAGTCACGGAGAAACAACCGATCTAAAGTTGCTGGTGAAAGAGCAGCCAGGCTTTCACAGCGGAGAATATCCACACGGTATTTCCTTTTTCCCCTTGAAGGTCCTTTCTCGCCATCCAAAACTTCAGGAGACATTAATTTCTCATCATTCTGGAGAGTAGGATCTGATTCACAGTCCTCAGTTAGGTAATTACCCTCTTCGGACACATTGGCAGAAACTATCTCATAATCAGTACTTCCACTTACAGGTTCTGCAAGAACGGAATCCTTTGCATTTCCTGAATGCATGGAATCATCATTATTTAGAATAGCTTCATCTGTATCAAAACATCGTGATTTCTCAGTCAAAGTGATCTCAGCTATCAAAGTAGACTCCTCATTGCTCGAAGATATCATGCTCATCTTATCACAAACTTCGACAGCTCTCTCATCAGTAGCAACTCCACCAGATGTCAAACATTCGAGAACACATCGGAGACTAAACGCATGATTGGCAAACTCCTGCAGTTCTCCCTCAAATTTTGTGCCCTCTAATGTACTCAAATCCTTGCAAAGATCTGCAATGCTAGCATGACCTAGTTTTCCTGCTTCATATAACGTTACAGCATGAGATTTCAAGCCTGCAAAAGACATTATAGAGTAAGAAACTGAAGCCAGAAAAAGATACAATGACAGTCATAAATATGGCAGAGTTGGGATTACGGCAACACTAAAAAAACCTAAAGCAAGATGCAAATCTCCACTGAAATTTTTGTAAATTCCACAATGAGATTAGAATGGACATGATGTTCAAATCTCTCTCTATCTCTCTCAATACATCTGATGCACTTTCTGTAGAAAAGAAAGAAAGAAAGAAAGAAAGAAAGAATGAGAAAAGAATTTGATATATTTATTGAGAGTACAGCAAAGAAACTGAGGTGATCTAAGCAGGAAACACTTGCATACCATCATCTATCTTATATTTCCTTATATCAAAATAGTGAGAAATTCGTGCATCTTGGCATATCTACGTGGGCCGCTATTGAGAAGAGACTCCATAATGTCTCCCACGGTTTACTTCAAGGAGCTTTCTCTTTTGCACCAATGTTTTGAAAATAGAACCATTAAGTGACCCGGAAAAGGGACCAAGTCAAGGGTCACTGGTTCAATCAGAATTGAGCCAGAGTTGAAACGTGACATCACAATTGTCATAAATATATCCAAAACTAAAAACGATAAATAAATAAAGGTATGTTTTAAGAGTATGAACTGATAAACATCTGAATGTTTGCAGGGGACATGCAAACTTTCCGGACAAAGATTTTTGGCAAAGGCTGTGTTATGGGAAGAATAAGCTGCAAAAGTTTTGACAACTAGAAAATTTGATCATCACTAGAACAAGGTGGAGAAAGAGATGGTCAATTATGAACATGCTTCTGCCAAAAACAAATAGATGACAATGTATTTGATCAATGTGCATGTAATAGCTCTATATCTGACAAATTTTTTCTGGTTTTTACATCGAATGGGTTTAATGGGTTGACTGGACCAGTTAACGGTTCAACCAGCCGTTCAGGTCCAGTTTTAAAAAAAAAATTGGTTGGCACACACCCAAGGATCAAAATTTCGTTTCAAGAGGTCGTTTCGGTTGGCTCGGAAACGGAAACATTTCGGAAACAATTCGGAAATGTTTCGGATGTTTCGGAAACATTTGAAAAGTGACAAATATTAAAATACAATATTTTTTATTTTTCTTAATGAAAATTGTATATCATCTATAAAAAGTTTTAAATTCGGGTTGACACAACTTATTGTTTTAGCATATAGCATTGCATTTTGATGTAGTTTTCTATATTCTAGTTGTTTTGATAGAAATAGTAGTGTTTCGTTATTCCACTAGTGCTTCGTTTCGGTCTCTTAAGAAACGGAAACATTTCGGCTGTTTCGATGAAAACAAATGGAAATTTTATTCCTTGCACACACCTGCGCAGGGGGTGTTGGTTGTCAGCTTGAAGGTGACGAAGTATCAACAAAAGAAGAGTAGAAGCAACCTTTTTCACACCTATCTTCATTCAAATCTCCTCCTCACCTTTTAGGCTCTCTGATCTGAAGTTTTTGGATAACTGTTCTCTACTTAAGACATTTGAGGTAATATGCACCTCAACTGTAGCTGGCTTACTGAGTTTATCCAAAGACTAGAATAAAATAAGCTCACCGTGAAAAGGGAAAGGAGGAGTTAACAACAGATTCAGCAGTCATCTGCATATAGTGGAAAAATGGGTCTTTGCTTTCTCCTTTCGTGAAGGAGATCACATATCCACTGATGTAACCACTCGTGAGTTGTTTGCCTAACCTCTCATGAGTAGTTGCCTAGGCAAAGGCCACAAGGAGGCACAATGAAATGAATCACCTTAGCAAAGGAAGAGTAATGGAGTGTCTAAAGGCTACTGTCAACTTCCATAACTACACAAGGCTTTAAATACCTTTTCTTCAGCATTTTCAGTCCCGAGGCAAAACCGACATACAGGCAAAATCTGCAGTTATTTAAGCATTTCAACCATCCAATATTTTCCATTATTGTTCATTATTTTAAGACATATTGCCCGTTATATCCAATATCTTGGTTGTTATATCTAAATCCTTTCTTACTGCTTAAGTATTTTTATATATTCGAATATATTATTCATCTGTTATTTTAAAGATATTTTCTACTATTATTTCCAGTATTCTATATCTAACCAATGTTTTCAACTTTTCAATATCTAAGCTGATATATTTTTGTACGATATTTTAGCTATCATTTTCATTTACCCATCCCATTGCCAATATATTGCAACATTGTGCAATAGATAGCAGAAATTTAAAACTATGGATCTACATCAAAACAAAACCACTTAAGCCTCCAAATTGTAGAGCCAGAAAAACAAAAACATAAGCTAGATATCGAGTGATGAATCTTGAACGAGCAGAAAGACTTATCTCACTTAGTTTGTAGGAATCCCAACCATTTGGATGACCCCCGTTTTACCTTAGGAATGGTATGTGGAAGTATATTGGGTTACTGGTCATTAGAAACTATTCATTTTACCAAAAAGAAGGTCGTACCTAGGCCACGAGGCTCCTGCTCACAGCAGGATATCAGAGGGGTAGCAGATAGGCAGCCTTACCCCCACTGTTTTGTGGAGAGGTTGATTCCTGTGACTCAAACCTAAGCCACATCACCGGAGTGAATAGCACCTGCCATCACGCCAGGTCACAACCTCAATTCATTTAGCTAAAAACATAATATGAATAGGCAGTATTGTGTATTCATTCAACTAAAAGCATACACATAATACTGCTTTCAGAGTTCAAAAAATTTCAATCCCACTTGAAGCTACACCATTGCAAAAGGAGAGGTAATAAGATCTGAAACCTAAGAATTACAAAATCACTTAATGAGGTGAAGTAAAGAAGATCAAATTTAACACTGGAGTACAGGTCCGCTTAACATAATTCAATCACACACGAAGTTAGAACCATATTGTAATTTGTAAATGCACAAATTTAAATAAATAACAAAACTGCAATTGTAAGGAGTTGATACAGAAAAGCACTTAAAAAGTAACAAGAATAAGTACATCAAAAACTTACAGCCATCCATGATGACAAGACAAACTGAAGTGGTTTGCTCAGGACAAGAATATGGAGACTTCACCATTCATGAGAAGAAGAAAGAACACAAGAGAGAAAACAAGAACAAACCTGGTGAAACAGATCCCATCATAAGATATGATGTTATATTAGCATCAACAACAAAAGCAACACGATTATAACCAGAAGCTGGGCCATAGTTTTCTGTCCCTGAAATATCTCCTTGTTGAACAGCACTGCCCTCGATTGACATGTTCAATGAGCTCACACTAGCATGAGAACCATCTTCTTCATCACTAAGATTAATGTTGAGAGTGCCAGGAGCAGTTGAATCATGAAGAACAGATCCTGGATCAATTAATTTTACAGCCCAACCTAATCGACAAGCAAATGATGCAGCAGCCTGCAGCTGAGAAAGGTCAGCCTGTAAGGTGGCAGCCAATTCAGCCACAGTTGAATGCTCACTTGAAACCACAAAAACAGCATACAGTAACCTGGAAAACGGACTTAAATCTGTTAAGATCTTAACTTCTCAGCTTGAAAGATGAATGCAAATGAGAAACATGGTATCCATGTATTGAAACAACTGCCTTACTCTTCAATAGGATCTTCATATGATTGCTCCCTGTTGGAAACAAACCCTTCAAGCCTGGAAACTGAACCAACATGTACATTAACAATCCAAACTCACAAATGGGGGGAAAAAAGAAACAACAAACAGGACAAACTCAGCAAGATTATTCGAGGAGGTTGAACCCTTTTAATTCGTAAACACATGTATTATCTTGCTCCATTTTCATAACAATTACACTAAGAAGCACGGATATGGACACAGGTAGAGATATGGATACGGGACACGGCATGTTCAAAAAATGAGGACACGGATATGGCAGGGACATGGCAAAAAAAGTTATTTTTATACATTTCTTACTTGTTATGTATATCAACATAAAATTCATAAATCACCAAAACAAGATGAAAATAACTAAATAAGTTCATAATTATAACATAACAACTAACAAGTTAAGAATTTGAATAATTGGATTTGGGTGTTCTGTGCTATGGTGTTTTAAAGTTTTGAAATTTAGAAATTAGACTCTATTTAATACTTTTAACAATAACATTTTAACCCTGACGTGTTCCAAAACATGTCCAACTAATGGACACGCGTGTCCCCGACGTGTCCGAGAAGTGTCCACTAAAAAAAATATTGAACACGCCAATTGGCTTGTTCAACATGTGTCCCGGTGTGTCCAAAGGAGTACGTGTGTCTGACATGTGTCTAACATGAATACAGCACCCTAAACGAAGTGTCCATGCTTCCTAGCAATTACACCAAAGAAGCAAAATTTATCATTTTGCTTGTCCTTAAGCAAGCATTAAAAGCAAAACAAAAATAACAATCACTAACATACAAAATATAGTATTTTTATAGGACAATAAGTAAGTTCAGTGAGGCATCCTATAAACAGTTATTTCAATGAAAAAAACAAAAACTACAGGTTAACCAGAAGTTCATGCCCCAAAAGAATAATTTCCATTTCATCCATAAAGAAGATTCTTATGGTCAGACGGAAACCAAAAGTTATTTCTACTCACTAAGAAACACATTGCTGCATTACCTTCGTCATTTCATGGTCTTTCAAGATTTCAACAGATCAAGACTACCTGCTCCAGCAGAGCCTTTACTTTTCATCTTTTGTTTATTTATTTGTTTTTCCCTAAATTTTTGGCGGTTCAGCACCCAAAAGCGTCAAAGTAGACAGTGTTTAATAGATCACATCATTGGACTTCTATCCTCCTTTGACACACACAGACACATATCATGCAGTGAGGGGAAAACAGAATGGATAGAAAGAGTTCTGAATGGCAGACACTCTCGTGCTTGATCAAAATATAAGAAACCTATACTCCTAGGTTATCAAATGATTAGCAAAGAGAACTTTCACAGATCAATTGGCATGAATTAAAATAACCACAAATATATCAAAGAAAGTAAATTTAATATTAAAAAATTGCAAATCATCCGCATTATTTAGCAGAATAGCGTGCTCCCACAAAAAAAGATACACTTATGGGCGTTCTAAAATAAAATACTGAAGTTTATGAGACAAAATTCAATAAAATTAGTCACCAAAAGGACAATAAACATACAAAAAGAAATAGAAAAATTAAGCAGCTAATTTTGATATGACAATTCTGAATCCACAGAAATTACCTTTAAAACGATCATCAGCATAAACAGGAACATCAAAGTAGATCAAGCCCCTTCGGAAAAGACCCTTAACAATGTCGGGATCACAAAGGATGAATGAATTTGCTTCCTCCTTACAAACTTTATCAATTGTTGCCGTTTCTTCTTCAGAGAGTTTCTATAGATGAATTGAGGGGAAAAAACAAAACACCTCATAAGTTAATTACATAAAGCTTGAAGTGGAGCCTATACTAAAACATGTGCACAGTTGTGGGCTTCTTTTTTTACAAGTAATGCATAGTTGAGGGCTTTGTGCCTGTGCTTCACTGCCTATAAAATTAAAGAAGTGACGACTAGTCTGTACTTCCAGTTTGCTGGTTCAATATCATAAGGACTGGACATCTTACCTTAAATTCTTCCAATGTAAAGTTGACAAGACAAACTCCCCACCATGGCTCAATCACAAAGTCCACAGGTTGTGTAGGTAATAACTCCTTCGCGATTGATTTATTCAGCTTCCACATAATTTTCTGGATGGCTCCAAAAGAGTAAAGGATAGGAAAGAAACTATAAGTGTTCACCGAATATGACTTGCCATAAAACACCAAAATAGTTTTTTTTTAAACAGATCTCTACATACAGTTGAAGAAACCAAAAATTTTCACAAGACTAGAGAATTATGAAGTGCTCTGTGTATTATTACAAAATAAATAAAGCTTGTAATTAATATTTCAAGACAAAGGAGTATTCTGCAGAGGCAGTGGCAAAAGAGGTCATCTCTCAGGTTGTCTCTTGAAGGCCTTAATAAAAAATTACGGGGGTTCTACAGAATTTTTTACATTATATCTTTTTTTTTTCCATAATTGCTCCTTTACCTTCTCATTGTCTGAGTCATAGTTGTTGTTACTCCACTTATGCACCTTTTCTTACATGCTTTTTTCTAGTAACCATGTTATTTCCATCCTAATAGACGGGCAGCACATGAAAGGCAATGGTATGGCTATTGGCGGTCACAAAAGGGCTGATTGGAGGACTACACGATGAGATGAAAGGTAATTAGATGCCGCAGTATCACCAAAGGCAATATATAATTCACTATCAATAATCTTCAACTGACGACAAACTTGACTAATAAGCATTCCACAACATGAGAATACCGCACAGAGAAAGAACTGTCACTAGATAATGGCCGTGTGGCAAGGAAAATATATAAAGCTACCTGTTACCATACCTACCATTACAAAACTAACACAATACTTCAGCTGGTTTAAACCCCCCCGCCCCCGCGCAGAACCCCCAACACACACACACACACACACACACACACACCCCAAAACAAAAAACCCCCACCAAAAAAAAAAAAAAAAAAAACCCAATATATATATATAAACATAAAGGATGAAGAAAAAGCTAGAACCCCAAAAAGACAAAAACAAAACAGGAGATTCCCCAAGAGAAATGGAGAGGAAGAATTATAAAAGATGGACAAACAGTACAAGAACCAGTATTCTGAAAAAAGGTTACACTGATGCAGCTCAGTAGATAAATCTAAATAACCATACTCCTATAATGCTTCTTCTACAAGTATCCGGTTGTAAATAGGTGAAGATGTGAACGAAGATGAATATCCTATAGAGACTTTTTGAAATTAATAGAGGTATAGGCACATGTAGGTTTTAGTAAGAAAGTTACCATATAAATGTTCATAAACTGTACCTTAGATCTGCACTTGTTCATGATATCAATAAACTCATTTCTTCCTATTCCTGTAAGTCGCAAAGCATCTGCAGCACTAAAATTCGGGATGCTGTCATAAGGTTGCTCTGCAGATAATAGGAAAGCATGTGCTGATAAGACAATATTGAAATTTGAATCAAGTAGCGATGTATTTTGCTGAAGTCAATGCTTAGGAATTGAAGAAAATTTATATACAGCTACACAGGGAAAGAAACAAGGACGGGTTGACTAACAATGCAAACATAGGATCCAATCAGAAGACAATTCCAATTTAGAGATGGTAAACAACTAAAGATGATAAAGAAGTCAAACTTCGACCACATTGCGTCAGTTAGTCATTCCTGTGCTATCCCTGTACTATCCCTAGTATATGTGGACAAGCAATCAGGTATATCCTACCAGCCATGGTCATGTATTGTATGCTCTAGTCTACAATGAATGTAAAAAAATATACATCCTCCTTGTCTCCTCTGATTTGAATTTATTATAGTGATATCAAAAGACAATCAAAAACTTCTGCTTCAAACGCAATGACCAAATATGTATGTGTGAATGCAATGCAGTAATCAGTTCAATAACCAAATTCCTGAAAATGTAGAGCAATATTCCCCAGCCTATGTTTTGAGCATTTTGCATAGAAATACTCTAGCAGATTGAATCCACAAATGTTAGGAAATTTAAAATTAACACACTAGTCACAAAGCAATAGTTCATTGAAGAGCAGATGATGAAGAAATGGCATCTGAATTAATGCACAATTACTTCTGAATACATAAACTAACAATAATATAACCATTGCAATGGCAGCAACTTTTGGCAAAATTATATCACATCTTACTGAAAAAATAACTAAGTACCATTTTTCATGACTTCGAAAATCATATCGCAGTAATATCTGAAAGGCGATACCCTCATTACGCGGCAAACATAATCTGCAAGGTGATAAGGAAACAGCTGCAAACAACAAATTTAACAAGTAAACTGCATGAATCCAAAAATAAAAGTAAGAAAGGTGCCACTGATAACTGGACATTTAAGTTCTATGGGAGACATCCCCCTTGGGTGCTGCTTCTATAAAACTTTTACATATCCAAACAAATAAATACAACAAAAGTGCCATATTAAAATTTTGTAGTATATCGTAAGAACTGCAAAGCTACAAAAAGGAAAATAGGAAGTATTATAGGATTTACTCTAAACGGTGACTATAGCATTTATCCAAAATACCCAAGGATGTAAGCAAACAGAATTTCCCTATAATACGCACCGCTAAATTCTTTCGCAGATAACGCATCATCTCTTCATAATATTCACCTTCTTTGATTACTTTGCGAGCAAAACAGGTGTTCCATTGGAGTCTCTTCTTTATGCAGTGTTCAATTATCCTGCACAAAGACAGCACAATGAGCAGATGAAAAAGTAAAACCATAGGCAAACAAAAGAGTGCATTGAACTACAGATATAAATCATAAGACAGAAGTTTCAAGAATAATAAAAATATGTGAGATATGGTGAACGTCACATTGTGACAAACCCATAGATTTCAAAATTGAATACAAAATAAGAGACTGATGCAAACACAAGCACACAATTCAAACATGCACATTTTACGTGGTTCAGCTTTAACTGTAAATCCACATGCGAAGACGAGAAGGTTTCATAAGCAAAGAAAAAGATGGCAATAGAACTGCAGCTGCCCAAAGTGCTCCTAAACCCCCTCTACGCATAATGAACTCTCTCCGTAAAAACCCCAAAAATTACCTTACATAGTCAGCCCCAAATATACAAGAGAAATAGTCAAAAAAATTTTGGGCCAGATGCAGCCTCATCAGCTCATCAGAAGGCCCCTTGGATACGGTATTCAAGATATCTCCCATAATGTCACACTTAAGCCTAAATTCCACAAGCTTTCAGACATTAAACATTCAGCTATGTTGATGTAAATGCTTAACCAAATACTTACCCTAATCCCACTCTACACAGAATGACCTCTCTCCATAAAACCCCAAAAATGACCCTTGTATAATCAGCTTCAAAGTTACAAGAGAGATAGCTCAAAAATTTTGGGCCGGATGCAGCCTCATCACCCATCAGAAGGGCCCCCTAGGATACAGAGTTCAAGACATCTTCCACCATGCCACTCCTAAGCCTAAATTCCACAAGCTTTCAGACATTAAACCAAAAGCTATGTTGATGTGCATGCATAACCTAATAATTATAAATACTTCTAAAATCTTGAAAAGCTTACATAAATATTATTACATGTGGCCCAAGGACAATGTGATACAAAGTTAATGGATGCAGAAGATTTTTTCATCAATGACCATAAAAACTACTTTTCCAATAATCATATTAAAGAGTTTTTAAATTTCTCACGGAAACCCATTAAGCAATGTGTGGCCCACCAAATAGGCATACAAGACTCATGCACATCACATGGGACTCACCAAGCCAATGAATCTCAGATTCTCAGTCATGCCCTAACGCATAAAGTAAATCATCCCATTGGAGTGTCTAACCCATACACAAGGACAGCAAATGGCATATATTTTTTTTGGTATGACAAATATCACTACTTTACAGCAGCATCTAACAGGGAAATGCAGAAGATAAATATTATTACATGTGGCCCAAGGACAATGTGATACCAAGTTGATGGATGCAGAAGATTTTTTCATCAATGACCATAAAAACTACTTTTCCAATAATCATATAAAAGAGTTTTTAAATTTCTCACGGAAAGCCATTAAGCAATGTGTGGCCCACCAAATAGGCATACAAGACTCATGCACATCACATGGGACTCCCCAAGCCAATGAATCCCAGATTCTCAGTCATGCCATAACGCATAAAGTAAATCATCCCATTGGAGTGTCTAACCAACACACAAGGACAGCAAATGGCATATATTTTTTTTGGTATGACAAATATCACTACTTTACAGCAGCATCTAACAGGGAAATGCAGAAGATAAATATTATTACATGTGGCCCAAGGACAATGTGATACCAAGTTAATGGATGCAGAAGATTTTTTCATCAATGACCACAAAAACTACTTTTCCAATAATCATATTAAAGAGTTTTTAAATTCCTCACGGAAACCCATTAAGCAATGTGTGGCCCATCAAATAGGCATACAAGACTCATGCACATCACATGGGACTCCCCAAGCCAATGAATCCCAGATTCTCAGTCATGCCATAACGCATAAAGTAAATCATCCCATTGGAGTGTCTAACCAATACACAAGGACAGCAAATGGCATATATTTTTTTTGGCATGACAAATATCACTACTTTACAGCAGCATCTAACAGGGAAATGCAGAACACTCCTGCATTTGATTCTTGGGATGAATAGGAGAGAGTAATGCCAATGAGAAAGTATTCAGCAAATGTGATCAAGTTCTCATATAACCCAGTGTCTAAGCATGCTTAGGCTAGGCATCTAGCCCCCTTTTTTTATAGGCAAGTGCGTGACTAGGCAGCACTAGGCTAGGCGCCTGACTAGACAGCACTAGTCTAGGCACTCTCTCAGTATTCCTCGGACAATTAAGTACCTTTTTACTAAACATTGACCAACATTCTTACATAACTACCATAATTCCATTGGATTATCAATTAACATATACAAGTTTTTAGAAAAATGAATCGATAAGTATTCATTTGTTGCTGTGCACAGGATATAAGGAATAAGGAACATGGGGCAAACAGAACTTCTTAACCAAACATCAACTCACTAAAAGTAGTATCAATCCTGCTCTTAATTTAGACTTGATGTTATTTACTGACTTGACTTGTATAATATGTCAGAATTGTTTCAGTAACTCACATAAATTTCCCTATGGCATAATCTGAAGGAGATCATCAGGGTTGTGTAACTGGACCTATATACTTCACAGCAACATGCCTTTGTGAGTGGATCTGGTTTTTCTTTTCCAGGTTGTGCGGGTGCAAGAGATTCCATTACTCTTTACCTTTTTTCCTTCTTTATAAGATTCAGCCTTTATTCAAAAGAGGCAAAGAAAAACAAAAAAAAAAAAGAAGAAGAGGAGGAAGAAGAAGAATAAGAAAGAATGAATTTTAATAATTTTAAATTGGATGCTTAGCTGCCTTGTTTCTTCCATCTAAATTCTTGCTATGTATCAGTATAATTCTTGAAATCTTCATGTTTATTTATGCTCATTGAAATTAATGTTTTCATCGACTTCTGAAGAATGTTTAGTACGATTAGCCTTTTACGATAGAGTTTTCTTAAACATGTTCACAATACAAACAAAATTGCACAAATGCTCATAACAATTTGACAATGAGAGGGGCCAAAATAGATTTCTACACTTGGTGACTGCTTTGCAATATTGCTAATCACTATGCTATATGTATTGCATTACAGCTTAACAGAGTTTTGGGCAGGATCAGATGTGCGCAACTCGAGCCTCGAGGCTTGCCCAACAAGCATGTTAAAAAATATCAAATGAAATACTAACATACCCACAGATGTATTAAAGTTTACTTCTAATACTAATGATATGGAAATCCTTAAAAAAAATAAAAATAAAAATAGAGGACTGATCGCAATCAGGTGAATAAATGAGCGGTGAAACTCATGGCATATCTTCAGGCTACAGTTGGCCAAGCATAGGTCTCATTAACCAAATTATCATGCAATCTGTGACAAAGTAATGTGTACAATTGAGAAGAGTAAAAAACATATGGTTGAATACTTTAATTGTTAAAACATATAATCTGTTAGTATCAATTTCTTATTGCTAAATTGAGAGAGAGAGAGAGAGAGAGAGCAGAGAGCAGAGAACATAACTTTTAATTAAATTTAAACAAATAATTACACATAACCACCAATTCTATACTGATCTAAATTTTAAAACCAGAGTACATCATTTTACTACAATGTGACAGAACTAGCACCAGAGCAAACTCTCATAAGCCATAAATATCCAATACAGATTCTATAAACAAAAACTAACCTTCTGTGCCATTCGTCCTTGGAACTCAAAGTGCTTTGAAGCCGCTTTGGGAGACTCTCCCAAGGGCATTCTTCCTTGATCGCTTTCAATATCAACTGGTCCTCTATCGTCGCCTGAATGTGCTGCATATTACCTTTTCACCTAAACGCTATACTACTCTGTAAATCAACAAAGCAAACCACTCGATCAGAGGTTATTCGAACTAATTGACATGGAACCAATCTCAATCCCGACAGATCAACTAAATTTTCAAGTTCACACATACATGTATATACACAAGCTAATTGAAGAACCATTTCAAGAACCCTTCCAGCTAATCCTGTGAATTTTCTACTTAAAGCACAATGTGCATAAAATTTTCCAAGCTCTGAGCCACCCGATGTGTCCCTAATTTGGGAGATTCATTCATGGATCGGAGTGTATTCGGAATGGAATTAACTGAATCAACGAAACACAACCAATTGCAAGACAAAATAAAGTCCGAAGCGAAGATATTTACCCGAATCCGGTGACGATGCCTGTGGAAATATTGGTGGATTGAGCTAGGGTTTGGAGTCTTGGACTTTGGAGATCGTTGATGGAGATCTGGGAGGATGAAGAGGTTGAATTTTATTTGCAGGCTTGAATTATATCAGTGGGGCCCACCTTCGTTTTGGTTTGGTCGTTATTTGCCTTTTCGGGGTTCAAAACTTCAAAATTGCAGTCTCTGCTTGGGCTTATACACAAGAATAAATATTTATATTCATGCCAGCATTCCTATTTTGAAGTTTCCTCTCTTCCCCTTCTGACAATTAAATTCTTATATTCATAAAACATTTTATTTTAATTTTTTCTTAAAGTAGTTTTAAAGATGAAAATTATCATGTAAGAATTTTTCATCTACAATTTAAATAAAAATCAAATATTAAAACTATTTATAAATAAATGACTTAATTATTATGATTAAAAATATTTTCTCGTATGCAAAGTGCATATGTAACTAACCTTTGATTTTTGATTTCCCATCCAAGTGCAGGTGAGATAAGTTTTCTTAAATTATTTTTACGAAGTAAATTGCTTAAATGGGTATGTCTCTTTAGTTTTATATTTTTGCTGAGCTTCACTTTAATTCTGTGATTTTAATTCCAACAAACTGCACCGAGTTTTTAAAAATCCTCTGCTTTGTATGAATTGTGTATGAAAAAAAAAAAAAACATGGTAGCTTTCTTTGATCACGTGGATCTTACCAGTTTTATTTACATAAAATTTCTTAACAAAAGGTTAATAACAGGTCTTTCATTGGAACCAAGGAAAAAGTACATAGAAAAAATCCTTTAAATACAATCATAATTTAATTTGCAAGTTCTATAAGTTTTTTTTTACATCTATTGTATGGTATCTAGACATTGGACCATGTGTCGAGCACCATTCACACGAACCGACCAAATTTTATTAATTTTATAATTATAGACAGACCACAAGAAACTATGACATTCTTTGTTATAAAACCTTACTCACATGAAAGATGCTTTCAAAAGCTCCACACCAATTTTATGTCACTTGCCTCTCGCGTGTGACATATGACAAAAAGTATTTTTAAGTTAGAAAATAATTTGTGGTGAACATTAGATTGGAAAACCTTATATATTTTTAAATAAACAATATTATGGTGAAACTCTATATACCTAGGGTCATTTGGAAAAAAGAAATTTAAACGAAATTTCATAATGATTTTGCATTTTAAACATAAATGTGCTTTTATAACATTTTATGAGCTTTTAATTCACCCTTTTTAACTTTTTAAAAATATTTGTTTCTTATTTTTCAAAACCACAACTACAAGCCAATAAGGACGGAAAAATAGTTAAACTATAGGTAAAAAGTTGTTCCAAAAGAAATTTAACATATCAAACGTGTTGAAAAAGAAGAGAAGGACAATATATATATATATGTATTTTTATAAGAAAAGTGGTTTGTATTTTCTTTCCCTTCCGTTCATCTTCGTTCGTCTTGTCCCCAATAAGTTGTTTGTCAATTGTCTCCCACCAAAAATAGCACAAATAGAGAGGAAGAGAATAAAAGATGAAGATTTGCCTGAAGTACAGACCCGACCCATTATAACCCGTATCTTTTCGTTGTACCTTGTAACTAGTATTTGACCGCTTCTCTCCAGTAGTCAACCTCGTTTCAATGGCGACGCATATTTAACAGGAAAGAAGATTTGGCCGGTGCGCGCTCTACATACCCATTAGGGCTTCGGAGAATCGGAGCCCTTTGTTTCTTCACCGCCGCCGTCTCTCTATCCCTGTAAGCTTCCCATCACTTTCTCTCTCTTACCCGCCCTCTCTCCCCATGTATACATTCATAAAAGTATACATAGAGTTCATTATATATTGTCATTGACTTGGCGAAACTCAGTGGTGCATTAGCTAATTTTTGTTAATTTTTTGTGTTTAAATTTGATGAGAGTTGTATGTATAGGCTGCTAGAAGAGGAGCAACAACTGTTTGATGGCTCTTCGATTTGAGGTGAGGCTTTGAATTTGGATCCACGTTATGTGGAATGCCTTCTATTTAGTTGTTTGAGTAATATTTATATTTTTGAAAGGTGTATTGAAAAGATGAATAAAACAAGGCTGCCATCCAGTGTTGGTCCTCCCAAATGCAGGCTAATGGTGATGGATTGTTATGTACATAACTTCAGCATTTTTCGGGCTAAGTGGTTCCTATGGGTCTTGAACCCATATTTTCATGCTGGGCAACTCAAACTTTACCATTGTACCAAACAATAGACCCTTATATTGAAATGAATGGTTGAATTCTTTGTGAATTATCAACAGAGGTCCACACTATCTAAAGTAGTTTGAACATATGAGAAGGAACATGTTCCTTTTGAATTGCTCCTTGGTTGTTCAAATGCATCATCAACATCATTCTTATAAGCAGTGGCATACCTAGGATTTGTGTCAAGGGGGGCTAAGGTAATTTTTTTCGCATTTTAGGGAGGGCCAATACACTATATGTTATCATGAATACTAAAAAAAAATCTATAGGAGGCATAGAGAATTTTGAAAATTTTGGGGGTGGGGTGTGACGCCCCGCCTGTCCCCTAGTCCACCAATGCCTATAAATAATGGTTATCCAGAATCTGAACTTAATAGAATGTCAAAAAAAGAAAAGCTCATATGCATTAAGTTTTGCATTTGGAGAGGCAAAATGTTGATGAACTATGTCTTTGGGTTAGGATGATGTGGATCTTTGTACCAAAGGGCACACCTATATGTCACCGGGACAAAATTTATGTGCATTATTGCATTTGCACCCACCATCTGTTTGGTCTTTATTGTCAACCCTTCTTGGGCAGGCCATAACTATAGACCACCGAAATTGATAACTCCATTTGATTGTTTGGTAGCTATTTACTAATTTGGGAGCTATGTTTTCTGCTTCTTGAATCAGATTCTTGGGAGATTCAACCGCGCTCGTGCAGCTCAACTGACACTTCCTCACTTTGTTTGCCAGACCCCTCTGTTTATGCCAGTGGGTACACAAGGTTAGAGCTTTTATATCACATTATAATGTAACTTATCTAATTATGCAAATATAATCGACAATTTTCATCTTCACTCAATACACCATGCTAGATTAAAGCATCTTAATATCCTTTACCATCAATATTAAATGAGATTATAATTGTTGGTTCGTTCCTTGATATTGATCTAACCCATGCAAGTACTTCTAAATGGATGGTTTGTTGATTACTAGCCGTGGTCCTTAGAATATAAAGGGTAGAAGTAGAATCCGAGGAATAAGATAGATAGAGAGGAGATAAGGATAAAATAGGAGAGAGCACATAAATATATGAGAATTAGCGAAGCTCTTGCAAGTACTTGAACTTTTATTCATTCACATAATGTAATTTGTGTTTTCTCTTAGAAGTCATTTTATAGGCCATTATGAAAACCTAAACCAAGTAGGCAAAATGAAATAGTAACGTATCAAGGTTGTACGCCTGGAACAAGAGACTTTAGGGATATCAAATTTCTTCAGATGCCAACGAAGCCCCGGGATTTCATCCTTAAAATCCTAAAAACATTTAATATAATAATACTCACCACTAATAGAATTAGAAAACACTTCTAATAATTTCTAATAACTAAAATAATCTTTCATCGAAGACACTTTGCAGTCACATATTTCATTAGAAGTAATATTTGTTGGTAATTCATATTCATTGGAAATAATATATGTTGATAAGGGAGTTGAGATTCATAATCTACATAGTAAACAACTTTTTTAACTTTATTCACCTGCATTATTTTTGTATTATGCATTCTAATTCATTGATAGAAAAAAAGTTGGTTTGTGGTTTCAGGGACTATAAAAGGTTTGACAACTAGCCAACTTGAGGAAATTGGTTGCCAAATAATACTTGGAAATACATACCATTTGGCACTTCGACCTACTTCTGAGCTGATTGATGAATTGGGAGGTCTCCACAAATTTATGAATTGGCCAAGGGCTTTGCTTACGGATTCTGGTGGCTTTCAAATGGTTGTTTTTCATGAATGAGATAACGCAATATCATATGAATTTATTTGTTATTATTTTTCTTAACCACTTTACGATCCTTAGTTTTTAGTTTCCTATCTATTTTGTACTATTTCATGGACATGAGCTCAGAGTGTTCTATTTAACCCAATTTAAGGCATATTATATCATGTCCCTATTTTGTCCCTTAACTACACCAAATGTTTGAATTTGAGGCCAAGTGTTGCAATAATTGTTCCATGACTAGTCGATAAGATGAAAAATATGGATTTTTTAGTACATTCAAATGCTTGATGTCCTAGGCCTGTAATTTTTTATACTCACATGTGGCACTTAGACACTCAAACCTCACTTGTAGTGACTTAGTCAGTCTAGCCCTCACTCACTCTTGAGAAGAAATCTAAGAGAGAGCTTAAGCGAACTCACAAGATGGACTTGGAGAAGGAACACTCAAGAGAGCTCGATTTACTTGATGTCACTTGATTCTACTTGATGGTTTACAAATGAAGTCTTTTCCCTATTTATACTACTCCACCTCATCAACCTAAAGTGGATATTTATTTGATCATACGGTCAAAGTTAACCTTTTAGAATAATCTAGACAAATATCTCCTCCTAGAGCTATTTACAAGAGTTGAGAATATTCTACTCTCTTTAAAAGGCGTTATGCTTCTAAAACCTTCGACACTCCTACACATACAAGCATTCTATAAAAGATTAACCAAGAAGACTCTAGAGAAGTTGTGCATACCTCCATGGAAGCATCTACGTGGCACCTTTTTGGCGATTACTTGGCAAGCTGTGACATTAAGCATTGGTTGTGATGACTTATTGCTATAATGGTAGTTGGTTTGATGATTCAGTCTTTGTGGATCTTATTCTACCAATAGCTTTGATGATAATAAATATGATTTTTATTTTATTTTATGCTTTCAGGTCTCATTATTGCACTTGGCTGACATTACGGAGAAAGGTGTCACATTTCAGGTATGTTTTCTTAATAAGGTTGATGTTCTTGTATTCTGTTGTTGTTCTTGTATTCTGTTAAACAAGTTTGTGGAACATATCTCCCTTATAAATTATAATTTTTTTATTCAAATATATAACAATTACATATATATATATACATAGAGAGAGAGAGAGAGAGAGAGAGAGAGAGAGAGAGAGAGAGACCATTCATTTGCACCTTCATGTCTTGGATGCATGGATCTAATTGACATACTTGGAGGATAAATCTGGTATCTTGGTAACCAAAGCCAACTGATAAGAGTATTGCTCCAAGAGTCAAATCACCAGCTATTCAAGTGTGGGAGTGCAGCAGTTTCAGTCGGAGAGCACTTTATGTGTCTAAAGCTGGAGTTTAGGATTGTACCTACTTCCTAGTTCACCCTTTCCAATACCATGGAATGATGGGCCAACATCAGGTCATAGCCTTTCTCTATTTCCTAAGTTTACTAGCTACATATTTTAACTGCATGATTGCAGTTGCAGTCATCTGTAATTTTTTCTTTGTTTGCACAAGTGTTTGAGTGAATGGCGAACTAGGTCATAGATAAACAGATTAATATGGCTGAACCTTTTTATGAACAATGAACAGATTGAAAGGTTATCTTTCCACAGGATACTGATGGCTATTACAGGATTGTAGAAAATTCTCTCGTAGTTACAATTTTTCTTATTTTTGAAGTACATTGCATCGCACTAGAAAATTCCTGCTTTGTTCATAGTAGCAAGCTTTCTCGTCTATGCTCAATTACTTACTTTACTATTGTTGGATCAGTTACAACTTTTATGAACTTGCGTTTGTTTTGCTTTTTACTCTTAAACTAGCCAAGTATGGCAATGCACCTCTGTGTTGGTGTTGCTCCTATCTAAGGGTTCATATTTCTTGCTGCAGTCACCGGTTGACGGGAAGCCCATGCTCTTAACACCGGAAGAATCAATTCAGATCCAAGTGGGTACATTCTGTGTGTGTGTTTATTGTTTTGCCAAACTGGGGGCATTTAGCTTTATTTACTATAGAATAAATTTGTTATTAAATATCATGACAATGAAAGTTCCAGTATGTTTTGTTGTGTTACTAGAGACTGAATATTCTGGCCATTAATTTGTTTCATGTGTATAGATTTAATTTCCCTTTAGTTTTCCCTAGTTAACCTCCTTATTTTGAAACGTATGCTTCAAATAACAATAATTTGATTTTTCAACCACATCGAACTCTTCATTTTACCATTTCTCATATATCATTTAAAAAGAAATTCATTTTATGAACCACTCAAGGGGCATTGCTTGGCTCGATGGTGAAAGCTCGGGCTTTGCATCCTGGAAATACAGGTTTGAGCCTGAAAGCAACCATTTTGTGCAAATAATGCCGAAGATATGGTCTGTCAATCGAGGGCCAAACTTGGTACTGTCCCTTGTATTTTTGAACCACTATTTTTTATTAATATTTAAAATTTTATTTTCTACAGATTTATACAGCACACATTAAACAATCAGTTAGCAGTACTTTAGTTCTCTGCAGTCCCATCCTAGATGCCTATTTTGCTGGGGTGGGGTTGGATCCCTCTTAATCCTTGTATTGACAGATTGAAAGGGAATCTCCCATATGTGTGCGTGTTGGAAACGAGCCTAGAATGCATGATTTGTACCATTCAAAGAATAGTTCTGAATTTCTATGAATTAAGCACCTTAAAAATACAGACATTAATGTTTATATATTTTGTTAATGGTTAACAAAATGGCAGCTGGTTTTTTGATTTATTATGTCATTTCTGGGGTCTGCATTGAGCACAGTGATTATCACAAGCATAGAATAAGAACTACAAAGGTTTATTATTATTTCTATCTGCTTTGGCTTTTGTTTTTATAGTGCTTCCCTCTCTAATGTCTCATCTATTTGTGCGTTCTGCCAATAACTTTTGCAGAACAGAATTGGCGCAGATATTATCATGGCCCTTGATGATGTTGTGAGAACCACCATCACAGGGCCACGAATTGAAGAAGCTATGTATCGCACTCTTCGTTGGATAGACAGGTGTATAGCAGGTACATATGTAGATTGAAAAATTGTTAGACACGATCCTTTCACACATAAATCCAACGTCCAAATGGAAAAAGTCGTAATTTTATGTTCATATATGAATGATACACATTAGAGCAAAAACCTATTGAACCATGACCACCTGGGTCCCTTGTTAGAAGCTTTTTTCTTTGGACTCGAGACTTCAGATTGCAGCATATGACACCAGTTTGTTTTATTAAAAGCTCCCACTTGGAGGTACAACCTTTGGGCTAGTTTGGAAGATTTATAATAACGTAGTGATCAAAAGAATAAATAAATAAAGATTTGTCGTAAAAACACTAGATTAAAATGCCATTAAATGGGCAAATGTCATTTGCTGAAATAGCTCATATGTGGGCATATACTTTTTTTTCCTGAACCACATCTGTCATCGGTAATTTTAGTATGTTGATTTGCTGGCAATTAACCTTTTTTCTGGACCACCCTTAAATTTTGGTTACTTTTGAAGTTGACCTTTTAATCATGTCTTCATTATTTCTCTTGGTTCTCAGTCTTCTGATTCAGTTATGTAACATTTTCTATTTTATTAATTTCAATCATTTTTCTATTTTATTGATTTTAACAGCTCATAGGAGACCGAATGAGCAGAATTTATTTGGTATTGTTCAAGGTGGTTTAGATCCTGTATTAAGGTGAACTTCAATTCAGTATGTAATCTTCCTGCTATTTGTTAACCCTGCACCATATCTGTTTAGTTCTTCCTTTGGATGTAAATCCTCATATCATTTTCTGTTGTTATCAGGGATATATGTGTCAAAGGTTTGGTGGACCATAATTTACCTGGGTACGTTTATAGCCCCTGTAACCACTGCCAGTTGAATTTCATGGTGATTTGAAATTATGTCACTTTTGTTATCTTCATTGAAAATTTCTTAAAAATGTAAAGAGGACCTAATGTCTTCACATTATTATTATATTTTAGGGAAATTCTTTCATAATGCTATGCGCATTTTTGGGTTGTGTGTGTGTGTGTGTGGGGGGGGGGGGGGGGGGGGGGGGGGGGGGGGTTTGGATGTCAGGTGTTTTCCTATGTACGGATTGCGTATATATGTTTCTAGTCTGTTAACTTCTGAGCTTCTCTCACTCTCAACTTTTTACAATCTGTTTACATTGAGTCATGGTTTCCACTTTTGCTTAATCATGGAATTAGTGGCTGAAATTGAAGCTAGATTGAGCTTTGTTGGTTAAAGGTTTAAAGTTCTTAGAAGTAATAATATGCCATGGATGGTTTCATCATTTTAGGCATCATGGGATTTTGGTTTTTGCCATTTTAATTACTCCAAAGCATTTTTACACTGTAAATCCTTCAATGGAAATGTTTCAATGGCTTAAATAATGTGTTTGGGTTTTTTTTTTTATTTGACAATCTACTAGGTTGTTTTTATTTTTTTTTCCTGTCTTTTTTAACACTAGCTTGTACCATTGATAACATATAAATTGAATTTTAGGTAATAAATGTCTGGCTACAAATATATCTTGCAAAGTGGCATAGAAACTTGTAATTTTTTTTTTTTTTTGAGATATTTAAAACTTCTTACCCTATGTATACTCCAAGCACAAGTAACATTCAGCTGATGGTGGTTGTTGGTCTTTTTTGCTTTCTTCTTCTGCACAATTTTTCACTTTATCATTTTTTGCTTACTTCAGAAGTACATTAGCAGTACTGTGGTTCCGTGACCAAGGGATTGAAATAACCGAGTTTACTTTTGTGACAGCTATGCTATTGGTGGTCTTGCAGGCGGTGAAGATAAAGATTCATTTTGGCGTGTTGTAGCTCAGTGTACTGCTGCATTGCCTGAGGACAAACCACGATATGTTATGGTATAAACCAGTATTGTAATTTCAGCTCTGAATTCTTACTTTCTAGTTTTGTGATAACCGTTGTTTTTCCTCCTTTGTAACATATTATATTACCATGATATATAACCCGCTGTTTTCCTCAGGGGGTTGGCTATCCACTTGATATTGTAGTTTGTAGTTCTTTGGGTGCTGACATGTATGACTGTGTCTATCCTACTCGTACTGCTCGTTTTGGCACAGCCCTTGTACCTGAGGTTATGGCTTCTTGTTTGATACATATTGAACCTATATGAATTGCACTTTTCCACCCCACCACTCAGATATATAGCCACATCTATCATTAAAACGCTGCATACTTTGTCACAAATGCAAGGGATCTGCCTGCTCCATCTGACTGATAGAGTTGTTCATGCAGGGAGTTCTAAAACTGAAGCACAAAGCAATGGCTGATGATACCCGCCCCATTGATCCCACATGCACGTGCATGGTATGGCATACTTGAAACTGTAGATTATGGTGTAGAGTGTATCTATAACTCATTTAATTGTTTTTGCTGTAGGTCTGCAAAAACTATACAAGGGCATATATTCATTGCCTTGTGACAAAAGATGCTATGGGATCTCAGCTTCTGTCATATCACAACTTGTATTACATGATGAAGGTAGAGACCTAAGAATTTTAGTGGAATGGATTTGTGAGCTTGATTGTTCTATATACATTTGAATGTAAAATTATCTCAAAAATTGCAGCTCAGCAGAGATTTACACTCATCGATTATTGAAGGGCGGTTTCCAGAGTATGTCAGCCTTTTGCTTTATTGGTTTTCAACTTCTATTTTTTTTCTTCTTTTCAGTTTTACTTCCACTGGTTATTTGTGTTCACTGGGTTAACTTTTATACTGATTAGTATCCTCTGCATTCCCTTTCCACAGTTCTATTTATTTGGTCTGACATTTCTAACATTCCATTTTTTCCCCACCTGCAGGTTTGTTTGTGAGTTCCTGCAGAAAATGGTATATATTGAGAATGGCCCTTATATATATTTTTTCCTTTTGATTCAGACCCTTATATTCATATTTGCTTGGAATGGGTTCTTAAACCTTTTGATGTTGGTGTTATCTTTGTAGTTCCCCAAAGGTGATGTCCCTGAATGGGTCTGCAATGCCATGGAGGTTGCCGGAATCGACATCTCTTCCTGCTGCGCTCCATTCTCGTCATCGCAAGATTAAACATTAGGAAGTACACGTAAAAAAAAAAAAAAAGGGGTAAATTCGTAGGCATTTTAACAGGTTTCACCCTTTGGAGGTTGAAATCAAAGAAGTTTGATACACAGGTGATTACACGGGGCAGCATATATTTTGTAACTCAATATGCTGCTTTTCTAGGAATTATGCACGACTGGAAGAAAATTTCCTAGTCAATTGGTTTGTAAAATACACATCAGAAGATGATTTTTGTTGTCAAATTAGAGTCTCTTTGAAATGATTTTCTTCGTCTTTACATTCAAAATTTCGACATTGACATTGTTGTAGCAAAGAAACTAAATGGGTAAGAAGTTTCATTTATTGTCTTCACGGATTCTTCTTTGATTTATACAGAAGCTTCATGTATTCTCTTCATGGACTCTTCTTTGGTATATGGAATTGCAAATAAGGAGACAGAAACTGTTATGGGGAAAAAAACTAGCTTTAGATATACGGTGACGGTAGAATAATCCAATTGATTTGTCATTTTACAGAAAATAAAGCTGGGATTTATTCCATGCGGATTCCCATTTCAGTATATATATATATATATATATTTGCAATTCTTGTGGCATGAATTACTTTGGGGATGGCAGAAAGGATTTTATAGATGTTTCAATGCTCCATTAGTAGTAGGCCATTGACTATGGCTCGAGGGACAAACATTTCCTCACAAAACCAGTAGTTGGTTTCACGGGAGGTCTAGTAACACTTCTCCACCCACTACGTGATTAGATAGGATAGCAAAAAGAAGTCCAACGCATTTGGTTTCGTTTTTGGAAATTGTGTTTTCTGATTTTAGGTGTAGAAAAAATGAAAATTGATAAATAAAATTTGTTTGGTAAACTGTTCTCCAGTAAATTTTTTTTAAAATACCTTAGTTTTAGAGAACGGTTTTAAATTGTTTTGGAGATGCCTCAGTTTTAGGGAACGGTTTTAAATTTTTTAAGACTTTTTTCGCAAGGAAAAACATCAACAAAATAATTGTATTTTTCAAATTCCGATCCCCATTGTATTTCTTTTTAAAAATATAAAGAAACAGAAGGAAAACAAAAAAAAAAAATGAAAACATACCAACAGGGTAATTTCTGGCTTTTCTACCAATCATTTGGATGGCACTCAAGAAAAATGAACATAAAGCACAAAATAAACCTGCCTTCAATCAAATAGTAGGTATATAAAGGCTGACCATCGAAGGAATTTTCTTCGAAAGATGAACCCGGAGGAAATTCCTAGATACATAAAGTGAAAAATTATTGATTGATCTTGGATCACAGAATAATCCCTATCTCTCCCTCTGCACACGAGCACAGCCCAGCCGACTCATGTCCTCTACAATTTCTTTTTCTTTTTCCCCTCGTTTAGCATGATTTACAGATTTCAACGCATCCTCTATAGGGTCTAAGAGCTATATATATATATATATATATAAATAAATGTATATATTTAATCCACACGAAGACAAACTGTCCAATCCCTTTCCTGCTTTTTTATTTTTTTTAAGATCTAGAACATCAGCCCGACTAGTATTTGAGAATTCAGAGAGAACTGGCCAAACTGACAAGGATGGCCCCTTAACCTCCATACCTCATATAAATAACAAGGCTTTCAAACGTGGTTGGTAGGGCTCGAACTCAAAACTTTACAATCAAAGTCGCCTACCTGCTCCGCCCTTTTCTGCTTTTCTTATACGTACGTGATAGTTGTCATGCAAGTTTTCTCAAATTTGAAATTTTGTAGTTTTGAGTTGGAGTCGTCTCTTATTTAACCTTTTTGTCTCTAGACAAAAGATTTTTGATGTACCAAATTCAATAGGATCAAATAGTTGGAGGAAAAAATGACACTCTTGCCCTGATAAAATGTTAGCGTCCCTTAATTACATCTTTTTTATTTTATCAAAAAAAGAAAGTTCGCTTGGTATAATAAGTCTCTTTCTTAAATAGTATAATACCGTACTCATAGCAATCAAGCCATCGAGGCCATGCGATCACGTTTTGCATTGTTTAGGCCAATGAATCTAAGAAACTCTCTTATCACCCTCTCTTGTTGCTTTCAATCCCTGTTTATGGTTTAGATTAGCAAATCATTGAGGTCTACCATTTGCACGTATCTCCATCGTTGTCTTCTGCATTATTACCTTGTAATTATACCTGCTCTTTTTCCCCAAGTCAACAATTCAAGAGGCCTCATCTTAGAAGAAGGGTGACTTAGATCAAACGGCTCTCATTGGATCAATCACGGCAATGTGGTGATTCTCAGTGCGTGAGTTCTGAGAGAAGTGTCATCATTTGGATGTTTTTGTTTTTGGGACTATTATTAAAGGGTTAGGCTCCTCTCTCCTGTTATATTGTAACTAAAGATCTCGAATTTAAGATCAACAGATGTGAAAGAGTTGTGTCACAAAGAAAAAGAAAAAAAAAAGGCGTTGCTTGATCTCGACATTATTACCACACCCAAAACAAGAAGATAAGATATGAAGGTTTGAATGGTGTGACCAACAGGTATAGTAGTAAAAGAAGATAAAAGGTAAAGTATGGTTTTAAATTAAAGCTGTGTCAGTGTCATCAATATTATTAATGGTTATCAATGTGTTCCATGCTCCAATTGACCAGCTCCCTCATTTCAAACACACTGCATCATCAAATGATGTTTTGGGAATATTTTTTCAAAACATGGTACTCTTACGTTTTAAAATATTAAATTTAATAATTTAATGTGATTTTAAATTTTTTTTACTTATTTTTTTAAAACTCACTTAATGAGGAGAAAAATTAAATATAATGAAAGAAAATTTAAAGAGAATGAAATTTTGACATAATAATATGCATAGAATGAGTCATAAATGCTCTTAAAAATGTGTTTTTAGATTATTAATTTAAAAAAATATAGACTATTTTTTCAACGTCTAGTCGTTAAAAAAAAATTATTTTAGAAGTACTTTAATTCTAATAGTATAATTTATACATATCTATTCTAGTGTACCATATTTTAAAATATATAGTGTACCACGTTTTTATTTTCATTTTACGTATCACATTCTAGGTAATATATGTGCAAATAAATATATATATATATATATACAAGTATATATACTATAATCTATACACATTGGAAAAGTCATTGATTGGTTTAAAAATTAGAGAATTTCTGTAGGCTTTGAGCGAAGGACACCTGCGTGATGTTTGGTAATTATAGTCCCTTTATCTCTTTTGAATTATGAATGGCGAATACATTCTGGCCGCGTTAATTTGACAGGGGGCGAGGCATTGTAATAATTTCGTGTTGGGATTTCTCCCGCGTTTGACTGTACAAAAAGGGGTCGGATAAGCAATACTGAAAAGGTTTTTTTATTTCGTATACACCAGATTAAATAATTTATGAGTGGTATAAAAAAAAATCTGAGAATTTAGGATTGCATTCATTACCTCTTAAGAAAATTTTATTATATATTATCTCTACAAGAATAATGTCACGGTGATATTTGTAAAATTATGAGTCGAGTAATGAAAATCTATTTAGTGCTTCTTGAATATTATATTATTCTTACTTTACCACTTACATAGTAGTATGATTAAATACTTCACTTAGCAGGTGAAGGACTCACCTCATTACAAGTGAATGAGTAAAGACACATGACGTTTAAAGAGTACCGAATAATTTTCTTAAGTAATAAGTCTTTTGATTTGAAATAAAAGAAAGGCACAAACACATCATTTGGATGACAATTCTTACAAAAATTGTATTTGTATAATGCTATTAATTCTCTCTCTTATGATCCCAATCAGTAAAACAAACATATATGGGCGTATGTTCAGTGTTTGTATAGCAGTATTATTGCTTATCTCATCCCGTTAAACACACGCGTGCGCGCATATATATATATATATATATATAGAGAGAGAGAGAGAGAGAGCGCCCATGTTTATGAATACACATAGATATATGGAGTTATTTCTCCATAAATACTTTAAGGTCCATCACCGCAGCAAGACTTACTATTCAGAATGCATGTGATAAGAGCCAGTATGTACGTGCATAAAAGTCCAAGTTCAGCCGAAATCAGAAATTATAAAGTCAATGAATGACCGCTTTTTAGCTAATTGGGTTTCACATGATGTGAGATGATTGTTTGCTGAATTTCAATAAAATCCAGTCAGGAAAAGCCATCTAGGTAGAGATCAAACGAAAGCACAGGATCCAAGGCTTTGATAAGTCGATTGTTTGGTACAGAGTCCTGTCAGCTCTAATCTTGTTGTACCCTTTGATGAGTGCATGTCACCATGTCTATATACAGTTGTATACATGTGTGTGTATATATATATATGCACTCAAATTAAGTTAGCTACATGGAATCGTTTTCATGGCTGTGGTACCAAAATATTACTGGATACATTCCTGAAGTTTTTTTCTACTGCAACTAAGGAGAGGAGTTGCAAATAACTTGTTATGAAGGATGTCATTTTAATGTCCGATTGCCAAGCTCAGTTTGTTTGTGCCATACATTGGTAACCTCCACGTGGGGATGGGCACTTTGACAGTGTAAGAGCTAAAAACCTAAGCACATTTCTTAGAATTTGATGTGTATATTTTAACCACCGGTTGACCACAAAAGCACAAGAGTAGAGACATATGGTGAGTCACACTCCATTAACAATACCTATTATCATTCCAAACTTTATTGTGAGAGTGATGATCACTTTTCGCAAAAACAATCTATAGCTTTCCAATCTTATCGGGAGGGAATTAGTAATTTTGTGCCTCAGTCAGTATATTAATTATTTATTCCTTAATACACTCCCTCATTTGTGGTTAAACTCTCCATTATAAGCTAGTCAAATACGTGAAAGTATTAATGGGTAGATGGCGAAGTTTGATAATTACCAGAAAAATATTTTTTAGAGTAGAAACTCGGTTCTCCGAAAATTCACTTTCAAAATGGGCGAAACTCTTGTAAAATTTTAGGAAATAAGAAATAATTACAAAACTCTAATATAATTTAAAGAAACGTGTTAAAAACTCTTAAAAAATTATTCTAAAAACTGCTTACAATCTCGTTTCTCATAATTTTCAGTATTTTTTTTATGTTTTCAAATCTTATTATCTTGAAGTACCATATAATTTTTTTTAATAAAAGTCTATAAATATTATGTAGTATTAGTATTTTACTTATCATAATAGTAATTCTAAATACGTTATATGGTTTTCATGAGGATTTTAGTATATTTATTTTCTAAATATTCTATTTTATTTGTATTACCTAGTGTTTCCCATTTCTCATTATTTTTTTATGCCACGTGTCATGCTTACGTTTCTTGTCATGCTTACGTTTCTTATATCGTTTCCTGCTTCCGCTTTTCATTAAGACAATTATGATTCAAACAAAAGACATTGAGTGCTATGATATTGTGTTAATTTTATATTATTAATCATCAACTCAACTAGAGAAGTAATGCTAAACAAACAAAAAAAATTATATAGAATGATATGATTGGTTGTAGTTCTTTTATTTTAACTCAAAATATTCACTTTTTCGTTTCATAATTTTAAAACTACTATTGTTAAATTATTCTAGTAAAGTTTTATATATAAAAATTACATGAAGTATAAAATTTTCCTAATTATATATATAGATATTAAATATATATTCCCGAAAAACAAGACAGTTGCAAACCATGTGAGGTAGGTCACTGAGTCACCAGCGGGGTTCGCCAGCATCCAAAGTTGGAAACAAGATGAATGGGAATACACTGTATGTACGGAATAACACCATAACACATGTGAGTTAGGTCGCAGTGTTCAGTCTGCCAAGTTTGCCCTTCTGTTATCACCCATCGTGTCTACAGGCTGGAGTCAGCTTGCACCTCTCTCTCTCTCTCTCTCTCTCTCTCAGATGGTCGGCAAAGCTGGGTTAAATATTAACCAAGGAGGTTGGTGAAATTTAGAAAGCAGTGGTTAAAGAAAGCGTGCAAAATAAGGAAACAATTTAGAATCTTTTGTGGAATTTTTTTTATTTTTTATTATCAAATTGATTATTTAGAAAATTTAGGAATCCAAAAAACTACCATTATACCAAACAGTTCTCACTACTATGTTCCTCTTTATACTTTTACCAAGCAACGCACACCAACTTTTCTAAGAAAATTTCGAGAAGTAAAATTTTATTGTTACAAAATTTTTTTATCAAAAACTTAACGAGATCAGTCTCGTGAGTTTTTTGAAATTATGAGACATAGTAATAGGTATTTTAGTTTGAAATTAAATAATAACAAATAGACACATCATAATTCTGTACAAAAATTTTGTATAACATTACACATTTGATAAATACTCAGTGAGACACAGGTATCTAACGTATTCATATTTAAGTCGACCCACTCAGGTATCTAACGTATTCATATCTAAGTCGAACCCACCCATGCGTTCGAAAAACTATTTTCTGTAGACATTTCAAGAATACCTCTAACATAGGGACAAATAGTCAATTTTAATTGCAAAGATTCAAGGACAATGGCTGTCTGGAGTGGGTATATACAACTCTGTGGTGGGGAAGAGCTAGAGTCACTTTCATTTTCCTTTTTCCAAGCAGTGTCCACAAACTTTCCAAGAAATCCCTAATAAACGTGTCGTGAAAGTTGAAAAGAAAAAGAAAGGAAAAAAAAGAAGTCGCAAAGTTTCGAAAAGGACACCGGTTGTCTTAACTCGGTGGCATATAATTGTGATCCACCGCGTAGTGCAGTAGAAAAAATCCTGTTTCATTCCATTGATCATTGGTTAATGTCGAAGCAGGGGAAAGGGTGGGTTGGTTTCTTTTGTTTTCAGTTGATCTCTGTTTTGCTTTATTGAAAGCTGACTGGTACTTGGTTTGGTTTAGGGTCTCTCTTTCATTTGTTATTTGACTTCCGCTTGGTCCAGAGATAGGCTCAGAATTAGTGAAACTTGAGCAAGAAGAGTGTAGTTATACAGCATTTCTCTTTCTGGGCATCTCTGACTTCTATGCACCAGAAAGCCTAGCTCTTAACTCCTTTTGAGCTTCAAAGGACAAGGGTCTTATCTAATAAGTTTCTAGCTACTACTTTCAGTTATGAAACGTTTCAGTAGTCCAGAGACTTTGGGTGCTATGGTCTACCCACCTCATGAAGGTAAACCAAAATTCTTCTAACAAAACCAAGAAATCTCTGTTTCTTGAAATCGAGAATGCTCTTTTCTTATTTTGCCAAACCTCTCTGTTTGGTCGAGAAAGTAATGGAACAAAGTTTTTAATCTTTTAGTGTTTGGTTTCGGAATAATTTAGAACCAACTATGCCTAGTTATCTTCGAGACTAGACTCATAGTTTCACTTTCTTTTATTGTTCTATGTTTTCTTGTTAACCAAACAGAATTGCAATGAAACTCTGTTTCTTGTGAAACAGGAAAGAAGATTCGAAAGAAGAATTTCATTTACGGCACAGAATTTCAGGCAATGTTAGATGGTTTAGACGATGAGGACTGTTATACAGAGGAAAACAGCCCAAGGACCGAGAAGAAAAGGCGACTGAGCTGTGATCAGGTGAAAGAATTGGAGAAGATATTCGAGGTTGACAACAGGCTCGAGCCAGAGCGAAAGGCGAAAATAGCCGAAGAACTAGGCCTTCAACCTCGACAAGTAGCCATTTGGTTTCAAAATCGACGTGCCCGTTGGAAGACAAAGCAATTGGAGAGAGACTACGGCCTCCTTGAAGCCAATTACGAAGCTCTTAAGCTCAACTACAACAAACTCGAGAAAGAGAAAGAGGCTTTAATTGCAGAGGTAAATCTCTTCACTATCCTTTTGACTGTGGCTTATGAAGTTAATTATGAGAGTTTTGAACGAATTTGAAGACGGTTTATCAGCAAGTAATTCATTCAGGGGCAACCATTAATTACAACCAAACGACACTCCCGTTTTGCATGAATATATATGTAGTGTACACAAGGTTATATATAATAAATGAATAGACCTTTAAAGTAAAATAACTATCCAAGGGCTAATTTCTAACTGGGTCATTCATGAATTGTGTTTTTGGTGTCTGTGTCGCAGCTAAAAGAGTTGAGAGCGAAGCTTGGGGAGGAAAATACAGAAATCAATCGCTCTGTTCAAGAAGAGGCTCTGCTTTTGGTGTCAAAGAACAATGTTGTTTCAGAGAAACCTGAACTAACCAACCCAGATTCTGAAGTTCAAAACAATGGAAACTCATTAGAGATTAAAGATTATGTGGGTTTTAAAGATGGGTTATCCGATAGCAATTGCAGTGGAGACTTTAATATAGACAGTAACAAAAATGCTCAGCTACTAACATCACCGGCTTCGTCTTCCCTTAGATATTCGTCATGGTTGAATTGCCTTCAGTTATTGGATTCGAGAGCATTTCCACACCAGTTTGTGAAGATGGAAGAACAGAGTTTGTTTAGTACAGAGGACTGTGGCAATTTCTTCTCAGTTGATCAAGCACCCACCCTTCAATGGCACCACTGAAGCCTAATGGTACAACCATGTTGACCCCATAACCAGAAAAATCATGAAGCTTTGAGGAAGAGCTAGTAATCTTGTCACTTAAAATTACTACACTTTAATGCAATTTACATAGAGTAATACAGAATTTAAGTGAAAGATGAGAGGTTTTTCCATTTGGTTTTGGCCTTTTTTCCGATTTAATTGAAAATTGGCGCGGATGTTTGGCAAGTCTGTTTCTTTTTCTTTTTTTTTAGCTTGTGAAATGGGAACTTTTTCGTATGTGAAAATGCGTTTTGGAAGGAGTTATTTGATGGTAGCTTTTTCATATGGAGCACTGCTATAGAAAGAAAAATTGTACTGAGTTTTTCTAAAGAATGTGTGGTGAATCTTTTACTTTAAAATAGAACACTCATCACGATATCGCTTGCTTAATTACAAAAAAATATCGTCACATCATTTTAATTCTGTTTAGTTTTTTATAAGATTGAGAAATTCTGTGGCAAAAGTGATATGCTTAGGTAGAGTAATGTTATAAAACAAAAAATATTGAACAAAATGATATGGTTGAATTGAGACATTTCAAAACAAAATACCTATTAAGATAGTTCTTAATTATAAAAATACCATTATCATATTTTTCTGTAAGAATTTTTGCTTAGGTGTACATATTCTTGCAAAGCATTTAAATTTCAAAAATTGAAGACCTTGCTGGAGTTTCAAGTAGCTACACAGGCAGGGTAGAAGATGGATATATCTCTTGGGCAGTCCTTTTGATTTTGAAAATTTGAATGCCCCTTCTGATGCAAAAATGTCAACATCCCTTCTTAAACCCTATTCTTCACTAATTAAATTGATGTTGATAGGTAGAATTTTTCAACACCCTAACCTAAGCAGCCCCACCACAGAATGGACCATAATTGAATGCAAAAAATAGGAAAAGTAATCAGATGTGATGGAGAGTTATGCTTAGTAACAGTGAAGTCTGATTCAAATTGGGTAATTTGAAAACCAAGTGATACATCATACATCATATGGTTTTTTTTTTTTTTATCACTCGAAGTAAGTGTTTGACAATAGTATGAACCAACATAAAGAGACTCGAATTCAAAATTTCAACAATCTAAATATTTAAATCGTTAGTGTGATTTCGACTATATTTATCGTTTTGTCATGTTTTTGGATTTTTTGAATTTCAACGGAACTACATTTGGGGCAGATTTTACGATTCCGAAAACTTTTTCAGCGTCAAAACTTCATTTTGGTAAACTGGTTTGAGAAGAACAAATTTTTTTAAAAAATTTTATACAAAAAATTTTGTAACCTAGTTTTTAGGAACCATAATGTACTAATTGTATTTGATGGAACTTTTTGTATAAAATTTCGGGAACCGTTTTTTGATACGAAAATGAGAAACGATATTACAAAACGATAGCGTTTTCGTTTGAAATTATGGTCGAATCATTTTTTTTGTTTTCAAAAATAAGAAAAACGATTGAATGTTGTAGGTACAAATTTTTTGATTCTGAGAACACTTCAACAAACGAAACCTAAACTTTGTTCTTTTCATTGAATTTGGAACCGATTCTAAACGGAGCCTCAACAATCTAAATATTTAAATAAAATAAATAGATGTGATTTTAGAGTATCGACTATATTATATGGTTGTGAATATCATACAACTGTGGGGAGTGGATGTCAATAACTTCTGCCCAGATTTACAAGGAACTTTTTTTGAGGGCCACCATAACTTTACGCATGCACGACACTTTTTGCAGCCTCACGGGATCACTTCAAGTTTTGGAGGCAATAATTCGTTGACCTTGCCCTCTTCTTAAAGAGAGAGAGATCTCCAAGCAAATCTTCTAAGTTTAATGTTATATATACAAAATCAAAGTTTTGCACAGAACAAAGTTTTCAGAAGGTCGGTCTATAGAATAAGTGAGGAGTTATCATTTAATGGAGCTTTTTGTATAAAATTTCTAGAATGTTTGATTAGAAATGAAAAAAAATAACATATAGCTATATTATTCTGATGGAATTTTTTGTCTAAAAATTCTGTTCGAATAATTTTTTTTAATTTGTTTATGCAACGTTAAAATTTCAAGAAAACTTGTGAGGATCGGATTTTCATTGAATGTAATAGTACATTAATATGCTAAATCAAAGCCATTGAATGGTGTTATCCGCTAATTTATTTGAGGAGGCTGCATTGACTGACACGAGCCAGGCCAAGGTCTAGCCCGTTTATAATTGTGCTAAAAAACAAATATAAGGCAGGGGATAGGATAAGGGAATCTAATCTCTTGGAATTAATTGTCTTGGACAGCCAATTTTTTACCTCAATCCGTTCTTCTATAATTTTGGCTGGATGGATACTACGCGTTTATTACCCTTGGACAAGTGCCAAACATGTCACTTCCTTGGATAGATGATTGGGATAATAAAAAAAAAAATTCATATAAAATTTTTATATAAAATAATATATTTTAATTAAAGCATTTTACTTCAAAACAATATACTCACTATAATAATTTTTAATTATAAAACTGTCACTGTCGTATTATTTTGTATACAAATTTTGTATAAATTTTTTGTAAGAATAACATTTTCCTTTATGATTTTATCTTATATGCATGATATGGTCTAGGATTTAATATTTATCCCTACTCTCATTTAGTAACCCAAACATGGACTAGTGGTTTTGGAATCCAACCGGCGGTTGTCATAAACATGTAAATGAATTAAGCCAAGTTGTGAGTTGTTTAAGTTTGGTTAAAATTTTTAATGAGCTTGAAAATATATTGAAGTTTTACTTGTTTAACTTTCGAGTCAATTTTAAATGAGTTCTAATCAAACCGAGCTTAAGTAATTTGAGTTTTTTTAATATATAAGCTTATTGAGTTAAATTCAAATTAAACTCAAAATATTAACGAGTTTTAAAATATATTTAAATTTGACTTATTTACATAATTAGCCGAACTAAAAATAATTTTTAATGAGTCAAACACAAGATAAATTTAAATAACTAGCTTGATAACTTTTATTCTACCCTCTCCACTTACCTCATGAAACAAACGTGAAGGAAAACAAAGAATAATAAAGTATTTGGTCGGCAATCAACTATCAACCCATGTGGTGGGTGAAAAGTAGACTTTGATGTATAGCTAACCAATTGGATGGCCCGAAAACTAAGACCACCTTGCTAGCTCAAGCTTTCGGGAGGTTGTAATGTGGTGGGTGAGAAGTGAACCTTGATGTATAGCTAACCAATTGAATGGCCACAAAACCAAGACCACCTTGCTAGCATAAGTTTTTCAAAGGTTGTAATATATATGCCCTCAAATTGGAAGGTCTGTATACAATTCATTGCCAGTCCAAATTAGAATTTCATATTTTTAATAACTTCAGCTAGATACAGAGAGATGACTCCATGCTGCAATTATTTAACTGCATTTGAAACAAGTTTTTCATGTTAATAGGTAACATTTCATATTATAATAGTAAAGAATAGCTCAGTACATGAGATTTTCATCACAAAAAATTTAAAGAGAATCAAATATACATAACTTTACTCGACATGTAAATAATTTATTTTCATATTTTGAATATATGATGTCAAAATCGCAATGAAACAATATTATGGATGCATATGGACTCGTAAACTTTATTATGTACAACACATTGTCTTTCAAGGTCAAACCATTGCCCCTGTTTGATGTGTGCTATTTGGACTTTTGTCCTAATGAGCTACCAAAGTACCAAGGATGATTAAGACATCATACCACACTTTCCCCATTTTTCAGGGAATGCTTGAACTTACGCAAAAGGTTAACCCTGTTGCTAGGGCTGAAATTTTGCTTTGACAAAAGGCCATGTGAATCCTGACAATAGGAGCAACATTTCTTTTTTTTTTTTTATTGTAGTGTTTTTGGCATTGGATTCGGCTTAAAAAACTTATTTTGTTTTACTAAAAAATAGATCTAAAGATAGATTACTTTACACATTTATTAAGAAGTATCATCTTTCAGCATCATACAACTATTTACAGAAAATCCTATCACACTTATGTTGGGCCCGAAACTTAGGCCCTACAAAGTTCACAACTTCTAGCGATAGTCAAGTTGAAGGAAAAGTTCAACCTCTATATCAATCAGTAAATAATATGTTATAGTTGTAGTGGGCCCAACATTCGGTATGTAATATAAGTTGGGCTATCACGGAGGGATTGACTTGGGGAGGGTTTCTACTTAATAAAAAGAGAACAATTCACAAAGTCACCCAACTAAAAATGATAGGCCGTCGTGAACATTAACTGTAGAGTGTGGTGGTATGTTGTGGTCCTAGTTGGCCCAACCTGTGGTATGAGTCATAAATTAAACTATTCTGGAATGAGACGGAATATAAAAATTTAATATCACGCCAGGCCAAGCGTGCCTTTTGTCAAGTTCTTGACATAATATATATCAATGAATTGGATGTGAAACTGCGATCTATTTTGAGAATGGTAACATCCTGTTCGGAATTGTAGGAAAGAAAGGGGAGGGAAGGGAAATTGCAAAGGACAATAGAGGGAAAATTTAAATTTTCTATATATAAACTTTATTCCCCTCCATCTTAAGCTAGAAATCAAACAGAGTAAGGAAGTAAAACAATTATTTTTCTTTAAGAGGAAAGGGAAAGAAGATTCGAAAGTTTAAATTATTTTTCCTTCCCTTTCCCTTCTTCAAGTTACTCAAGTTCCAAACAGGCTGTTTTTCCAGGTGATCAACTCTCATTTTCTTTTGTTGGGCCTTTTGCCCGTGGTAGCTGATTTCTGTAGAGTTTCTGGACCCTTTCTGCCCGATTGTTCTCGTTCAGTTCGGTCTGTGTAGCCCAAAAATTAAAAATGACCCAGAAACCCCTTAAAAGCTAAAACCTCTCGCCTTCATCTTGTTAACCCCCGGCCAGGGCAACGTGCTTTGCTTCACACGCGACGCAGAAACCTGCAAATCAGTATCTCTCTTTCTCATGTGTGTGTGTGTATGTATATATATTTATATAAGTATCAATTTTTACACACATATGTATATTTTTTTTGTTTCATATGGTTGCATTTTCTACTAGATGCATGCTTTTCGAAAAAAATTGCGAGATCAGATGAAAATTTAGAGGAGAAAAATGTGTTTGATTATGCTGCTAGTATGCACACGACCTAGTTTTCATTGCAGTACAAATTATTTCTATGATACATGCCCTCAAATTTGGTCCTAAAGAAAAATCGGAGACTCTTTGACAATATACAAATTGCGACAATTCAAAAGACAACAAAAGTGTTCCAGAGTTATGTGCTTGAAGAACAATACATATTGTCAGTGAAATCATGGTTTAATTTCCTAAACTTACGAAAATTTCTGTCTTTTTGGGCTTCTGGTAGGTTTCTGGGTTAGCTAATCTACTGCGAAGGGAAGAAAATGCCGTTGGGACTTATCTTAGGGTTAGGGAGGGCAATGCGCAGAAAGCGTACCTCATCCCTCGACATTCTCTCTTCAAAACGAGGCCCACGGGATTACTACAAGGGAAAGAATTGCAAGCCAACTGGTTTTCACACTCGCAAAGGTTTTGAGCACTCTTCACATTGATACTTCATTATGTCTCCGTGGTCTTGGATTATTTGAGAATTTTTTTTGATTAAGATATTTGATTTATTTTCTCCGTTTGTTAGCTAGGCATAGAGGTTTGTCAAGGGATAGTTATTACTTAAATATCTGTTTCTTTATATTACCCCCCGGCATCTCTAAAATAGGCAACCGATTCTCAATAATGAAATTTTGTGTTGTTAGAATGAACTTCAAGCACTTGGTGGATCAATTCCTACAAACTACAAAGTATAGATTACTCAACCATTATAGTGAAAGTTACTATATGGATGGGTATCACAAAAGGCATGGGGACTTTGAAAAAGAAAGAGGGGGAGGACGAGGAGGGAAGAGAATTTTAATAGAGAGGACTGCAGCGAATATGATAGGATTGTATTATAGATTGTGCTCATGTCTCAAAGGCTAGCATTGTGGGAGCCCCAAATTTAGGACAGCTTTGATGGTTATGTAGATGGATTCACTGGAGATTTTTTGGAGCTTCTATATGATTTTGTGTGCAGGAGGGATGAAGGATTTCATGAGGTGCAGATCTAATAAAGATCAGGTATGTGATGTGAAACCTTGGTATGTGAACCTAGCAGTACTGGAGATCCTTCATTCCCTTGGAAAGGGTTTGGCACACCATAGCCCCTTTGAAGGTTTCCTTTTTTACTTGGACAACTATTCAGATGCCATTCTTACTACTGGTAGTTTGAGATGGAGAACAAATGCCTTGATGGACTGGTCTTACATTTGCAAGAGGGCAGGCGAGTGTGTTAGTCACTTGCTTTTGCATTGTGAGGTTGCTAGTAACTTTTGGGGATGACTTTTCGTTGTTTGCAATTAGTTTGGTGATGCACATTATTTATTGGTAAAAAAAGGATGGGTGATGCTAGAGTCAGTTAGAGCTTTTGGCTTGTTGGGGTAGGGGTTCTGCCAATGAGAGAACTAGTAAGGCTTGGAATGTTGCCCAGCTATGCTTAATGTGGTGCATTTGAAGGGAGAGTAACAGAAGATGTTCTTAAAGGATGAAGCTATCATTTTGAGTTATACCAAGTTCTATGGAATTTTTGCTCTCTAGAGCTTTTTTGCCTTTCCTTAGATTGTTCTTTGAAGATTTTGGGGCTTTTATATTCTTGTAGTTAAGTCGTTAAGACGAGGTTCCTTTTTGTTTATATATTGTGTACATGGGATGTTGCTCCTCTCTTGACACTCTTCTGATGCATATAAATTATTTATCCAAAAAAGAAAGAAACTATTTGGCTGAGTGGACATTTAGTTAAGGTTTATAGGGTCCAAAAAATTTCTCAAGTCTACAGCATAAAAGGTCTATTTTCCATATTGCAGTATTCTTTTAAAAAAACTAAAAAATTCAAATAAAACCTTGAGGACTATTTTTATATATTCTCATATTCAATTGAAATTTATAGTAACATGTTTCCCTTTATATTGACATGGCGTGTCAAACTAAATGGTGAAGTTATCTCGTTTCCTTCATATAAAGGCCTTGTAGACCAATACCTAGTGGTGGTGACATTTTTTCGATCTTCTGGTTGGGTTTTGACAGAATCGATCCCCTTATATTTTTTCTTAACTAGATTAAGGCTCTTTTCGAACGTCCGATCGGGCACCGATAGAGCTGGTCCCCTTGGCCCCCGAACAGACCAGGCACTTGGGTGTGCTTCCTGTGCCGTCTCTCTTTCCCGTCACATCGGTGGGAGCCACAACTGACACTAGACACAGTAGTGTACTCTTGAAACAAGGACGTAAAGTGTGTGAGGGATAACCACCCTCGCTGTTGATACCGTTTTGACACACGCCACCCGTAGAGTAGGATAATAACCCTCTCAAGTATCCTGCCACGGATTTGACCCCCCAATGAAGCACTGCTACGTGAAAGGGTCATCAGCTACTCCCATATATGCATACAAAGAAAAAACGAAAACCTTATTCATCAAGTACGCCAAAGAGAATATATTCTAAATAACTGCATTCTTTGAAATTTAACTTTACAACCAGAGGATCCTTGGCAGGCGCTACACCGGTGTGTTTAAAGCAGGGGATCGTGCGTCTACGGGAGAGAGTTCGTCGAGGACCTGGGGGCAAGACCCATGAGATTGCTGCACTTTCAGCTGGCACCGTCTGTGGGAACGATTGTTCTTGTGATTTTTCATGGTTTTGACTGGGTCTAGAATTAGTATTCACCTCCAAGAAAACACAATGGCAGATTTAATTGCAGAGAAGTTAGTAGCCCTCGAGAAGACGGTGACTGATATGATGGCTAGCATGCAACAGATGGTCCGCCAGAACACAGAATTGCTCTAGCGAGTTTCAAATCCTTTTGGAGCAGTTCTACTGCCAGTTATCCCGTCGGTGGTGGAACAGGAGGATCAAAAGGTTAATGAAGAATGTACCATCCTCCCAACCGACAACGGAAACGAAAATAGAGGACGGGTCGGGGACCCACTCCTACGCGGTGAACACCATGTCAAAGAAGCACAAACTAGCCATGCAGTTTAATCACGAACGGAGATAGTAGGAGATAAACCAGATCATGTCCCTGCATGGGACGAGCAAATGAGGGTCATGCAGACCCAAATGGCAAGAGTCCTAGTGGCTGTTGAGGCCAAGGCTCCAAACATGGTCGACGCTCTCATCGGCAAAACAGCTTCACCATTCACCCAAGCAGTGATGGATCATCCACTTTCCTTGAAGTTCAAAATGCTGACGGTGGATACGTTCGACAGTTTCAAAGACCCAGTGGACCACTTGGAAACTTTCAGAATGCTCATGCACTTGCAAGTTGTTCCAGATGAAATCATGTATAGGACCTTCCTCGTCACGTTGAAGGGTTTTGCACGGACCTAGTTCAACAAGATCAAACCAGCGGGTCGTCACCTTCACCCAACTTAGCAAGCTCTTCGTGAATCATTACATTGGAGCACAGGGGCAACGGAGGCCAGTTGCGCATCTATTGACTGTGAGGTAGAGGAAAGAGGAGAGCTTGCACGAGTACGTAGGGAGATTCAATTAAGAGACTCTGGCGGTGGACGACAAGGTAGCTGTTATTGCGTTCATGAGCGGTATCAGAACCGAAAAATTCCTCTTTTCTTTATTGAAGAGGTCACCTCAGGACATGACAAAATTGATGATTCAGGCTCAGAAACACATGAACGCAGAGAATGTGATGAGTGCCAGGCGAGAGAATGATGGAGGGGGTAGTTTACGCTATGACAAGAAGAGGTCGACCAGTACCCCTAGCGAGGAGAGAGAAATAAAGACAAACCGAAACAAAAACCAATCACGCAACCGGGCAGAAGGTAGGCGGGAGCGTTATTGTGAGCTCGACCGAACGTTCACTCCCTTTACAACGAAGCTAAAAATGTCCTGATGGATATGAGGGACGATCCGGCGCTGAAGTGGCCAGAATGTATGAAAACCACCTCGAACATGCAGAACAGAAAGAGGCATTGCAGATTCCATCGTGATCACGGCTATAATACAGAAGATTGTGTTGACTTGAAGCAACAGATTAACAGTTTGATCAAGCAGGGCAGACTTAGTCGGTACGTCGCAGGTTAAGGTCGGGAGCAAAAGAATCAACGTAGTCCAGCCCAAGCACAACCCAACAACCAGCCCATTAGAGAAATAAGGGTAATAGCCGGTGGGTTTACTCGAGGAGGCGAATCTTCAGCACGAAAAAAGCACATTCGGGAGATCTGAACCAAGACAAAACTAATGCTGGTCGAGGTGCCCAGAAAGAAGTCAAAGACAGAAGGCGCCACAATTATATTCACAGAAGGAGTAGTTGTTGAGCTTCACCAACCTTACGATGATCCCCTGGTTATCTTGTTGGTCATCTCCAACTTCAAAACTTGGAGGATTTTGATCGACAATGGGAGCTCGGTTGACATTCTGTTTTGGGGAGCCTTCAAGAAAATGCAGATCGGCAGGGAAAAGTTGCAGCTTGTCAACTCCCCCTTGGTCGGTTTCACCGAGGACAGAGTAATTCCCCTCGGGTCTATCACCCTACCAATGACCTTGGGGGAAGAGCCCCACCAAGCAACGAAGATGATTCACTTCTTAGTAGTGGACTGTCCATCAGTCTACAAAGTCATTATCGGACGAATAGTGCTGAACTAGTTCAAAACTGTGACATCCACCTATCATCTTAGAATCAAGTTTCCGACCGAGAAGGGGATCGATGCGCAGGGGGTGACCAGAAAGAGGCTCGGGAATATTACATGGCGCCCCTGAAAAAGGAAGTTAGCAAATAAATCTTGGTCATCGAAGAGTTTGAGTCAAGAGACGAAGAGGAAGTCAGAAGAGGCGAGCTAGTAGAGGAGCTCGAGAAAGTTCTCGTCGAGACACAAAGGCAAAATCGAACAGTCAAGATCGGGGTTGTTGCCTCTGAGGAGCTGAATGAGGAATTGCGGAGCTTCCTTAGGAAAAATCTTGACGTGTTCGCTTGGTCCTACGAGGATATGCCCGACATTGACATAAGAGTAGCGGTTCACTACTTCAACATCGATTCGGAGGTCAAGCTAGTCAAGTAGAAGCATAGAAACTTCACGCTAGAATGGAACGATGCAGTGGCAGAAGAAGCCAAGAAGCTGGTCAAAATAAAGTTCATTTGGAAAGTACAATACCCTGCTTGGCTCTCCAATGTTATCATGGTGAAGAAGTTCAACGACAAGTGGAGAATGTGTATTGACTTTACCGACTTGAACAAAGTATGCCCGAATGACAGTTTTCCTTTGCCCATAATTGATCTTCTCGTAGATTTCACCACAAGATATGAAATGTTGATCTTCATGGATGTTTTTTCAGGGTACAACTAGATTTGGATGGCCAAGTGCGACCAGAATGAAGGGACAACATACCAACATGATGTCATTCAGACTGAAGAATGAAGGGGCAACATACCAATGGCTTGTCAACTTCATGTTCAAATATCAGATCGAGTGCAATGTGGAAGTGTATGTAAATGACATGTTGGTGAAGAGAAAGAAGACTACCAGCCATCTGCAAGATTTAGAGGAGACATTTCAAACGCTGCGTAAGTACCAGATGAAGCTCAATCCAACTAAGTGTGCCTTCAGCGTGGACTCAGACAAATTCTTAGGTTTTATGGTGTCGCGCTGGGAGATTGAGGCGAACTTAGAGAAGATCCAAGCCATTATCGACATATAAGTGTCCAGAATAAGGAAGGATATTCAGAGGCTGGCAGGGCGTGTAGTAGCTCTGAACAAGTTCATTTCCAAATCCACTGACAAATGCTTGCTCTTCTTTAAGATTCTGCACAAGGTATTTGAGTGAACCGAAGAATGTGATGCGGCTTTCCACCAACTCAAGCATTACCTGAACTCAGTCCTGCTGCTCAGCCGAATCGTCCTTGGGGAAGAACTATATTTGTGCTTGGCAGTTTTAGCGACAGCAGTGAGTTTAACCCTAGTTAAAAAAGGAGGAATTCAAAAGTTGGTGTACTACACTAATCGGGCACTGCGAGGGGCAGAGAAAAGATACCTGAAGATGGAGTTCATGGCCCTAGCCTTGGTGATAGCGGCTCGTCGTTTGAGACTTTACTTTCAAGCCCACATGATGGTAGTCCTCACACACCAACATCTGAAGAACATCCTCCATAAGTCGGAAATGCCGGGACGCTTAGTAAAGTGGTCGGTTGAGCTCAGCCAATTCGATATCCACTAACGATCTCGACTGGCAATCAAAGGACAGGTTGTTGCGGTTTTGATAGCGAAATTCACTAACCCCCCCACTGATCCACCCGAAGACAACCCCATCGAAAGTTACTAGGTCTTAAATGTTGATGGCTTCTCTACTGACGATTTAAGTAGTGCTGACATGACCCTTGTCATTCCTGACGGTCACAAGATTGAATATGCTCTACGCTTTAAGTTTTTTGCCACTAACAACGTTGCAGAGTACGAGACTCTCATTACCGGACTTCGGATGGCTCAAAGAATGGGAGCCAAACAGATCTTATGCGGAGCGACTCTCAATTGGTAGTGGACCAAGTACAAAGAGAGTATGAAACCAGAGAGGAGAATATGAAGCAAGACTGCCAAATGACTAAGAGTTTAGCTAGGAGGTTTGCAAAAATTTTGCTAAAATGTGTCCCAAGACTCTAAAACGAAAAAACAGATTGGTTAGCTAGAATTGCATTATCCAATGAGCTCGACCTGAACGTCCCAATAGAGATACTTAATTCTCTGAGCATTCAGAGTCCAGAGGTAAATCAGACTGAACCAAAGACGTCATGGATGAGTCCGATCAGGGATTACTTGCAAAGTGGGGCCCTACTAGAGGATAAGAACGAAGCGAAACGAATACAGTACTGTTCCAGTAGCTACTTAATTCAGAACAGAGTTCTCTACAAAGGAAGAGACAGTATGTAATGAGAGAAGTCCACGAGGGTGTCTGTGGAAACCACCTCGGTGGCCAATCTCTCACTAAGATCTGGTGAATAGCTTATTATTGGCTTACTATGGAGAAAAATACCTAAGAATTCGTCAAGAAATGCAACAAGTGTCAACGATTTGCGAACATTCTAGTATTGCCTGCTCAGGAGCTAGCCTTGATTCATAGTCCATGACCTTTCGCCCAATGGAGAATCGACATTGTAGGACTGTTGCCTATGGACAGGGGACATAGAAAGTTTGCGGTAATGGCCATCAATTACTTCACCAAGTAGGCAGAGGCAGTAGCACTTTCAACAATTACCGAGAAGAAAATGAAAAAAATTTTGTGGCAAAATCTTGTTTGCAGGTTTGAAATTCCCAAGATTGTCATCACGGACAACGGGAAGCAGTTCAAAGGGAGATAATTCAACCAGTTATGTCGCGATTTAAGGATCAGTCACCACGTTTTTTTCTCAGAGTATCCTCAGGCCAATGGTCAAGTGAAAGTCACGAACAGGTCCCTCCTTAAAATTATCAAGACCAAGTTGGAGAAAGCTAAGAGCCTATAAGTGGAAGAACTTCCCGATATCCTATGGGCCTACAAAACAACGGAGAGGGTGTCTACAGGGTAGACGCTGTTCTTCCTGACCTTCGATAGCGAAGCAGTGATCCTAGTGGAGATTGGTCTTTTCAGCTCAAAAACGATACAGTATGACTCAAAGACCAACAACAAGGCGTTGAACATGAAGAAAGTTACAAATAGCTATAAGAGTAGCATTCTGCCAACAAAGGATGCATTAGTACCACAACTTTAGAGTTTGATTAAAAGACTTCGCAACGAGGGATATGGTTTTGAAAAGGGTTCATCAATCTACGAAGGATCCGATAGATGGCAAGCTTGGACCAAATTAGGAGGGCCTTTATGAGGTGATCAGCAGCACTAGGAAGGGGACTTACAGATTGAAAAAACTAAGAGGCAAAGGGTTACCTCACTCATGGCACGCAGAGCATATGAAGAAGTACTACTTGTGATAGAGAAGCTAATTGTAATTTGACGGATTATCAATAAAACTGATCGTTCTACAATTGTCTACTACGTGTCAACCGACGGTAATCAAAAGAGTATCTGCAAGTGACCGAGCAAAGCCAGACAGCCTACTTGGTAATGTCAAAAGAATATCTGCTTGATTCACGTGACCGAGTAAAGCTAGACGGCTTACTAAGCAATGTCAAAAGAATATCTGCTCGGTTCATATGACCAAACAGAGTTAGACGGCCTACTAAGTAACAACAAAAGAATATTTGCTCGATTCATGTGACCGAGCAAAGCCAAACGGTCTACTAAGCAATGACAAAAGCATATTTGCTCAGTTCATGTAACCAAGCAGAACCAAACGGCCTACTAGGTAATGGCAAAAGAATATATACTTAGTTCATGTGACTGAGCAGAATCAGACGGTTTACTAGGCAATGACAAATATCTGCTCGGTTCATGTGACCGAGCAGAGCCAGATGGCTTACTAGGCAATGGCAAATATCTGGTCGGGTCACGTGATTGAGCAGAGTCAAAAGATCCATCAAGCCATGGCAACAGAAAGTCTGCTCGGTTTAGTAACAGAGCAGAACCAGAAGGCTTGTGTAGCCACAGAATATGCTCGGTTCCTGTGATCAGACAGAGCGAGAAGGCCTAATAGGATTTTTCAGAATATCTGCTCGGCTTACTTGAGTAGAAACATTCCAACAGAGCAGGGCCAAAGGGACTGCTCAAATTACATGACTGGGCAGAGCCGCAACTCAAAAGAGAGTGATCTCCCAGTTGCTCGGTTCACGAGACGGAACAGACAAGGAAATCTACCCTAGTAACAACCAAACACAATCAGATGTTGCTAGCATTATTTTGCTAAAGCATTCAACCAAGCAAAAAATAACAAAAACCAGGTGCATGAATTTAAATTATTCTACAAAATATTTTATGAAAATGTACGACATAGCTAAGTCGGAAAAAAGAGATTTTGCATTGATAATAAAAAAGAGTACAGAACATCCTTTTAAAAATATATATGTATATACACAAAAGGCTTCAAGCCTTGGGTTCTTCCTTGGCAGCCTTCTTTTTCGGTCCCCTCGACCACCTTCCCAGTCTCCTCAGCAGTCTTCCCGGCCTCGGCAGCCTTCTCGGCGGCCTCCCTTAAGGACCTTTTCAAGGCTTTGGGGAACTCTCTCCACCAGAGGATCAAGGCTGGCAAAATCTAACCCAGGTACGTCTGATATGCCCTTTCCCTGCCGAGCTCAAAACTTTGGGTGAATGTGGGCTCCAGCAGGGCTTGGAAGTCATCCCTTTTCTAGAACTCCTGGACTGCCTCGGCTCAGGCCGTAAGGAGTTCTTTTGAAAAACAACGGACTTCCTCTTCAGGTCCTGCCTCAAGGTTTGCTCAGCGGTGAAGTTCAGTAGGAGTTTGTTCACTTAGGCGTTTAGCCTCTTACACTCCTCTCGGGCAAAATTGAGGTCTGCAATGGCTGCATCTCTCTTGGCCCGGGTAGTGACGACGTCCTCTTTCAAGGCCCGAGCAGCCGCTACTTCCTCCGTCATTGCCTAGACCTCGGCAGTGAGGGCACCACTTGTCTGCTTCTTGTCATGGAGGGCTTTTTCTGCGTTGGCCAGGCGATGACCCATCGCCATGTTTCTCGATAGAGTCTGAGAAGGAGTAAAATATCAGAATAGAGCAAAGAGACAATTATAATAAAAGATTGAGGAGCGACAAGACAGGAGAGAAAGAAACTCACCCTGAAGAGATCATGATTTGCATCCGTCACCGTCCAAGAGTTCGGGTGCTTACTCAATCTTTGTATGTCCGTGGGGGTTATCATAACAGCGGATTTCTACCAGGGCTCGTTCGCGCTGTCAAACACATTGCAAGCCGAAGATGCAGTGTTGTCAGCTCAGGACTGGAGATCGTTAGGAACGATCGTACTCCGTCTTGGCTCAAGGGGAATGGGAGGCTTTGCAGCAGTTACTGTAGTCGCGGCCTTTGCCTTTGCTATAGGTGCCTTGTTAGGTGGAGGGACTTCCTTCACCAAGTCAACAGCTTCGGCCGTCTTCTGATGCTTTGCCTCGAGAGCCACTGACTCAGTCCCCCTCTTTCTCATCAGAAAGTTCACGTCGAAACTCATTTGATCGGCTTCGGGAGATGGTTGATTTGTCGCGGGGGGTAGACGATTTGCAGGAAATATAAAATGGAGTCAGACAAAGCTCAGGTTGTAGAAAGAACAATTCCACACTCACTCCTCTCACGTTCAGCTGCTAACGCTTTCCTGGTTGGCTCGGGTCCCAAGAGGTAGTTGGCGAGCGTCTCGTCGGTAACCAAGTTCTTAGCGCTATGAAATTCATACTCTTGAACCTTCTTTATGTCTGCCTTTAGCTCGTCGGGCAGAGTAGGCCTATCTTGACCTGACACCTGCAAGATACCTAAGTCAAAACGACTAACACTTTAACAAAAAGGTAAAGAAAAATTCAGTAAAGAGAGCATACCCTTCATACTCGGATAGTCCCATTGCTTGGAGACCTGAGTAGAGAAGTTGGTCTCCCAAGAAGGGAATGCCTAAGTCAAAACGACCAACACTTAAACAAAAAGGTAAAGAAAAATTCAGTAAAGAGAGCATACCTTTCTTACTTGGATAGCCCCATTGCTTGGAGACCCGAACAAAGAAGTTGGTTTCCCAGGGAGGGAACTCCTATCATTCTCCGCTAATGAAGAAGAACCGATCTTTTCATTTCTTGTGCGACAACAACAGCTCGCCAACTAGATCTAACCCTGGCGCTCTGCCCGAGAAGTGCCAAAAACCCTTTCCCTTTTTGGCTGGCCTATAGCAATACAAGAATTCATTTGGCGTAACGTCCCTTTCAAGGACGATTTGCTAGAGGATCGCACAGCCCAAGATTATCCTCCACCCATTCGGCTGAAGCTGCCTAGGCGAGAGGCGCAGCCGTTGTAGAATCTCCTTGACGGGCAAAGAAAAGGGCAAGAGAAGATTACCGGCTAGTGCATCCTCGTACATAGTGATTTCACCCTCCTTCACCAAACATGCCCAGCATACTAAACTTTCTTTTGCTATTTGGTAGTCCTTTCGAAAGCTACTAACCTTCTCTCTAGTAAGAACAGTGGAAATTCTTGCAGCCTCGTACTCAGGATCCTCTTCCTCTTCCTCTCCTCCTCTGCCTTCCCAAATAGGACGGCAGCCTCTATAAGCTGGCCTCTCTCTCCTCCAACACAGGAGTGAGCCGCTTCAAGCTCTTCAAACTCCAAAACCTCCAAAGACGCCCTAGAATTACCAACAAAGGCCTCCTCCTCGGTTTCATGCCTCATAATCCTAAATTCGTTCGAATCGGTCCCCTCAGAATCCAAATTAACATGCTTAAGGTTCGCCATTGTACCCAAGAGCTTATCGTGTCTAATCTTATCAAATACTGGCTTGAACAATGCACACAAGTCTCCAAGCATGGACTCTAATAACTTTGGCCTATCAACAAACCACGAGAGGTTGGAAATTTGATCCCTTCCTTCGAATATCCAGACACAACGCGTGGCTAACCAGTACATACAACCAAAAAATAAGCCTTACTGCTACACAAAACGCCGGTGGCTAGTTTGGAAGACAATCAGCGAAGTATCGTCGAGGGCAGATATCCTATCAACGGGTTGAAGAAGACGAAGATGGAGGTTCCTTTCTCTGTTTCTCTCTTTGTGTTTTGCAGAAAATTTGATTAAGGCAAAGAGAGAAATCGCCCAACATAACTCTCCCCTTGTCTTTGAAATCAACGGCCCAAATGAACTGCGATGATGGGACATCAATGGTTGATATTCGACAAGTCCCATCAACGGCGGACTGCCAACCCCCAGTTGTCGCGTGGCGATACGTGAAGAGACGCGACAACTGTAATCATCATTGTGCCAGCCTTGCCATAAATACGCTCCGAATTTCAAGGGTCAGTTGACCGATGAAATTTTCCTGACCCCGAGCAAATGGCCAAAGGAATTGGGGGCATATGATAGTGACGTTTTTTCAATCCTCTGTTCGGGTTCCAACAGAGCCGATTCTCCTTATATTCTCCCTCAACCAGAGCAGGGCTCTTCCCGAATGTTCGATCGGGCACCGACAAAGCCGATACCCTTGGCTCCCAAACAGACCAGGCACTCGAGCGTGCTTCCCATGTCATCCCTCTTTCCCATCACATCAATGGGGTCATAACTGACACTAGACACAGTAGGGTACTCTCAAAGTAAGGACGTAAAGTGTGTGATGGACAATCACCCTCGCTGCTGATATCGTTCTGACACACGCCACGCGCGGAGAGAAACAATCTTCTCAAGTATCCTGTTACAGATCTGACCCCCAAATAAAGCAGCGCCACGTGAAAAGATCATCAACCACTCCTATGCATGCATACAAAGAAAAAACGAAGACCTTCTTCATCAGATACATAAAAAAGAAACCTTAAAAAAAATATATAACGGCATTTTCCGAAATCTAACTTCACCATCGGAGGATTCTTGGCAGGCACCACACTGGTGTGTTTAGAGCAGGGGATTGCACGCTTATGGGAGAGAGCTCGTCAAAGATCTGAGGGCAAGACTCATGAAATTACTGCACCATCACCTAGCATTGGTCACTATTAATCAGGAGTACTGGGAGGGGTGGGCCACGCATAGGGGCCTACGCTCAAGTTCTGCTACTATGCCGGGGAATTATTAAAGCTCATCTAGCTTTTGACACATTAGTGCTGCAATGTATGGGATGTACTTTCATTTGATCAAGAGTATCTTCTTTATGATATGTTGATTTAATCTCTGATATTAACTTTGGCTAGTTATTTCATGCCAGATTATTTTAGTGCACCAAACTGCCCCAACACGATTATTGTTACATGAAGGGCCTTAATTCTCATAGGTGGTGCTGTGTTTAGAGAAGGGAGGACAGTGACCTTATATTGGAAACTGCAGTGGTCAGGAATTCAGGAAATTATGTATAAATTATGTTGAGATTGTCACAAGGGGAAGGGAGGGATCAAAGAGAGTAGTGTTCAAAATTGTAAAGAAAGATAGAAAGATAGAAAGCTTATGATTTAATAGGAGATATTGGCTCTCAATAGAGTTGATTGGTGACCACCCTTTTGGACATTTGTTTCTAAAGGTTATGTACATCAAATTGAAGGTATTGCAGGTGGTAAGGAAAGGGCAAAACAGCATATAGGTTGAGGTTGTGAAGAAAGATATTAACCCTCTTAATAAGAGAAGAAATCTAGCAAACTTCTAATGGATGGTGCGAGTTCTGTTTATCTGAGTTGTCTGCTTACTAACCACAGTTCATTGGGTTTCCCCATTTGACACTGCGGTTGTTAAATGCCAATGCTTACAAAAGGATCCATGTTGCATATGTTATTTTCATGTTCTCCCAAGGTCGAAATACATAGATATTGCATGAAAGGCTATAGGTTTCATTGCTTAAGCATCACCTCATTGTTTACAAGTTGATTTTACAATTTGGTGCAGGTGGGTACGTTGTGATGCAAGAAAAATTGCCAAACTATATAGTACCAGATTTGACCGACTTCAAGGTACCCAATTTCTATCTTTAAACAATACCCTTTTAGATGAGCATGTGTTGTACATTCATCTCTTACTTGAAAGTTAATAGGATATTAGTCGGTAATAATTATTAATCAATTTAGTGATTTCACTACTCTAAACCTTAAGATGCTTGTATACAACTCTCGTTCTTCGATTCCCTTCTACCAAAATTGTTTTCTCTTGACATTGCAATGGAGATAAAAAGACCTACATGAGTTCTAATTGTTGTTACTCTTGATCGGATCCTTGTGTCTCTATTCTATGTATGAGTGCATATATATATATATAGAGAGAGAGAGAGAGAGAGAGAAAAGAAATAAGCAAAAGCAAAAGGAGACAAATTAAAGAGTCCAAGCGTAGAGGTTGGGGATTGGATATAATACCTACCTCTTCTATTGATGCATGTGCTATAATTGAGTTGGTCTTCTCTGTTTGCAGCTTAAACCTTATGTATCTCAATGCGCAAGAGAAGTTAAAACTACTGAGGGTGCCGATCCTGCTAAATAAATCCACGGAGTGAGAAATTGTTTGTTCCTTTTTCTTGCATTGTCAAAAGTTTTAGCACGTGGTGTTGATGAAATGTTAAGCGGAGAAATTTGTGTTAGCACGTGGAGCAATGAAAGCTGTCATTACCTGCCTCTGGATTAAATTAACTTGATAATGCCATTTTAAATGTTCATATCTTTTCTCTGCACTTGTTTTTGCATCGTTGATCTGCGGACTGGCTGAAACTGCCTTGCTCAAAAGCTGAGGAGCTTGGCTGTCATGGACGGCCAAGTCAGGCACCAGTTGCAACCATCTGCGTTGTTAAGCTCTCAGAACTGCAGGACTATAAAACAAACTTAGCTACTTGAGTTTGACTCGTGTTCGGCTCGTTAAAAAATTATTCGAGATTGGCTCGTCATGTAAATAATTCAAACTTGAAATATTTTAAAGCTTTTGTTAATTTATGCAATTTAAAATAATTAAGTTACTCGAGCTTGGCTCGTTATCGGTTCGATTGAAAATTGTTTGGAGTCGGCTCTAAATAAACAAAACTTAAATATATTGTGAAGCTCAACTCGGCTCGTTTACTATGCGAAGTTTCTTATTGAGTTTGAGCCTGATCAAAGTTCTCTCTCTCAGTGTTGCGTTTGGTTGTCAAGATGATGTGGAGGAAGAAAAAATTTTCATCTAATTGGCAACCAAATGGAACAATTGTGAATCTGTTGCGTATTTACTTTGTACACTTGCTGCCAGTTCTCTAGTTTGTTGCAGTTTTGTTGGAATAACAGTACCTTGGACTGGCAATTTCCACTTTGCCTGTTCACGTTGGAAAGACCTCCAACTCAGAAGTTGCTGGGAAACTCGGAATCATAGAAAAAAAGATTTTGAAGTTTCCATATGCTTCTTCCATTTCTGACAGGCAATGAAGTGAAGTGTTGAATTTAGAGTGGAACCCAATGCAGTAATTCTAGAGGGGTCACTTTAGCACAGTTTCAAATTATGACTGGCTTGAAACTAAGATTGAAATCAATGGAACTTCGAGAAGAAAAAGAAAAGCGCAAAATAGGTAATTTCAAGAGTAGAGAAATGTTTGCGACAGCTATCTGTTGATTATAGTGTTTTTAAGCTCCAATTCCTAATATATGTCAAGTAATGAAAGTGTTATTGTAAGAGAAAATAAATAAATAAAATCGCTTCAAAACACTGAATTCACCAAACTTGAGTGGTGTATAATTGGGATCAATACACTCTCCATTTCACGTATGGAATGGACAATTTTCATTCTATTCATGAAAAATCAATGCATCATTAAAAGGAAAATGCCATTCTTCTAGTAAAGTTGTAGAGAAAATATCACAAGAATAATATGATAATAATATTTTCGTAATTAATAGTTATCATGATAGGTGTTTTATTTTAAAGTAAAAGATTCACATAACATTATTCTATATAAAGATTTTGTATGAATTTTTTAATTGTATAAAATTATCCTCATTAAAAAATAAAAAGAGTATAAAATTGGAAAATTTATATACACAATAATGTAAATAAATGAGAGAGTCTTTCAGACAAACACCAATTATGGTAACTCTTAGTTATAAAAATAAGAAAATTATTATTCTTCCATAATTATTGTACAGAATTTTACACTAGAATGATGTGACAATAGCAATTTTGTAATTAATATGCACCTTGATGGGTTCTTTATTATGAAGTGATAGTACCATAACTTAGACATATCATTCTGGTAATAAATTCTGTATGAATTTTCTGGTTGTATAACATTACTCTAAAAATAATATTATCACGTTATCTTGGTGGTATTTTATATGGAAAATGCTATTCTTTCAAAATTTTTATACAGAATTTTACACCAGAATGATGTGGTGATGGCAGTTTTGTAATAAACAAGCATCTTGATGGGTTCTTTATTTTAAAGTGATAGGCCCACAACTTAGCTAAATTATTCTGGTGATAAATTTTGTATGAATTTTGTGATTGTATAACATTACTCATTTTATATATAAATTTTTTGAAAAAATAGCATTTTCCAATGGAATGATCCGAATCCGCCCTGCACTTTTAGTGTGGATCCATCTTCTGGTTTCCAACGTGGATATGCATTTTTCCACGCAGCCTCTACGTAAAAGATACGTGGTGCCACACAAAACATCTCAGCCACTGATTTTCAGACTCAAGTCCCACCAAGTAGGCCCCGGTTACATCCCAACGGTCCATCGAGTCCTCAACCGGACTTTTCAAACTCACAAACCGTCAAAAAAAAGCCATTTTGTGGAACACACCACGAAGCACACTTGAACTCTCATGGAAACGCACCTCATGCTACACCTATATTTATATATATACACATTACATACATTCACACACATAGATCAACAAGCAAAAAATGGAAAACAGGAGACCAAAGAATCAACAGATTGGCAGATCAAAGGCGGCCGATGTAGGGTGCAAGAAGCACCCGAAACACAGGCAATCACCGGGTGTTTGCTCGGTTTGTCTAAGAGAGAGACTCTCTCAGTTACCAAAAAGTTCACGTTGTAACACTAACACCATGGCCTCGTCTTGTTCTTCTTCTTCTCTCTCTTCTTTATCTTCTCATTACTCTTCTTCTGAGTCGTCTCCGATCCACCATCGGTACGGTCTGGCTTCGGAGGCAAAAGGGTCCATTTCTTTCTTGAGGAGTGGCAAGAATGTGCTCACAAAGAGTAGGTCCATGGCTTCTGTTCCTCGAGAAGGACAAGGTAGAGATGGAAAGAAGAAAGGCGGGTTTTGGTCGAAGTTGCTTCGTCCCAGAAGTAAGAAGATCGATGGGGATTTGGTGCACTCGAGGACCATGAGAGAGAGGGTGATCACTACAAGGGTTCATTAATGGAGATTTTATCTTCCTCATCTGTTATAACTTTCTCTCCTTTTTCTTTTGTGTAGACAAAATAGTAGTTAGGGTTTTAGAACCAAGAACATGAACGAACGAATGAATTCCAGTTTTTGTGAAATGTTGATATCAATCTTCAAATATACATATTAAAGAGAGTACGTACCAGTTATGCATTCGAGTTTATGCTTTTGTTGTTTTAATATGCTTCTAAGAGAAGTGTTTCAATTTTGTCTGCTGTAACGATAAGACAAATAGTACCCTTTCTTTCTTTTGTTTTAATACGCAAGGACCCATCTTCAGGCACGATTATTAGTCTAGGTAGACAGCTTCTCAACTGAGTAAACTCAATTCACGTATTTAGTACTGCAGATATGACAGCGAAGAAACAAACTGGTGCTAGGCTGTTACTACTGGTGAAGTAGTATGTATGGCTCATGCATGGCCCCATCCACGAAGGTTCTCGGGAGTTATGGTTAGGTTGGAATGGTCATATGGTCCACGTAGAATATGTTCTTTCTTTATGAAGATATTTGGAATTTATTGATCTTGTGGAAAGAATCAAACCCTCTTTGACAGCTGGCAAAATTCCTTTGGCCAAACATTTATTCCAGGCAGTTTCCTATGGATTTCGAAGGTCAAACTACTTGGGAATACATAATCTCAGCTTTGTGATGCGAGACCAATGACTCGTGCTGCGATTTTTTTCTTCTTTTTGTTTTCCACTTTTTGATGCGAAAAGAAAAGGTAAAAAAATACCAAAGAGTGGAAATGAAATGAATCAGATGGTTCACCAATGGCCAATTAAGTAAGTTTGATTTATGCCTAGATTCCCACATGATTGATCCAAAGGAGAGTTGCTTGCAGCCTTGGTCCAACCACTACATCGTAAGATTTATGGGCATCCACCATATAGAACGTGTTTAATTTGTTGTGAGCAATCAAGAGGGGAAGGAGAAATATTATTTTCCTCCAAAGTTTGCTCAATATAATTAGGATACAAATGAAAGAAATATATTGTATATTTGTTCTATGTATGGATTTTGAATTTATTAATGCTTAGTTTAGAACCCGAATTTTTGGTTGAAAAAGTAAAAAAAAAAAAAAAATGTAATGGAAAATAGAACAAAATTACTCTTTTATTTTGTTTAATTTTTCTTCATATTTTCTTTTTTCTACCGAAAATCCTGTTTCTAAACGAAGCGTAAGGAACACGAAAATGAGAAGGGAGGAAATTTCTTAATACAAATTATTTTTTATTAGCAACCAAACAAAAAAATAAATTTTTTTTGACAGATGCATATTTATTTTTTTTCTTATTTTCTTAACTCAACCAAACAAAAGGAATAATTTAGCTTCTTTTTTTTTTTCAGTTTTTTGCTTTTTGTATTTTTTTCCTTGTTTTCCTTTCTCTCCTCAAATCGGCCAATATCCAAACATAACGTCAAAAACATCTACTTTCTTGCTGCTTCCGCCCTCACATTGTGAACTGAATTAATCTGGTAACTGTTCTAATAAATCTATGGCATTATTCTTGATCAGAAGTACTAAAAGAATTTTTTTTTTTTTTGGTCTGAACTACACAAGCAAAAACACAAGAGAACAAAGGAGCTACTGCAAAAAATCAGAACAGGTAGAATCGTAGGAAAAACTAACCAATCCCATACAATGGAAAATCTTGCGCTAACACTTTTGCCAGCTACCATGAAAAAGAATAAGACTAGTTGGATGCTAAAAACCGTCGCTCTGCAGAAAGATGAACATCAATAAAAGATGAACATCAAAAAACCAGGAGTAATAAAAGATGAACATCAATAAAAGATACTTGAGAAATATTTATGGAAGCTAAATTTGGGTCCAACCTCTTAACAAAGTTAACAAACACCATCTTCTTTTTGGCAAAACAATAGAAGACGATTTTATTTGGTCTTTGCTAAGAGTCTCTAAACACGGGCCATTTCACCCCCAGCTAGACCTGGGTCCATCATCACCATCTGCCACAAGATCATTTTGGATGCCATTTCCTAGTTAATTTTCCCTCGTTTTCTTGGTGCCCAAACAATTGCCATGCAAACTATGTCTCTCTTTTCTCTCACACGGTAGTCATGTCTGTGGCCAAATCCATTAAACTTGCCCTAGCTAGTTCAATAATAGATCTGCTTACCCCTTAGTTCTTTAATTTAAATGGTTCTATTTTATTTTCTGATTTAAGAGTTATTTCTCCTTTAGGATACTATATATAAATTTGCATGGTTTCACATGTGCATTTTTTTAAAAATTATTTTGATTCTTTATATATTTATTTGCGTTTAGCATCTTGTTTTTCTTTGAGCTAACATAATCAGTGCATGCTTAATTAAGGCAATGTCCCATTGAAAAAGTATATAAATGCTCAATATCTTCTCCTTCAATGGAGTTTGTTGTGATTACAACATGCTAAAACATCAATCAAATTGAGTTATTGCATAAAGCTTAGTGGGCTTAATAAGGACCATTCATAATTGGCTCTCATAGCACAAGGAAAAGGGAATTTGGTTTCAGAGCCCATGTTTTGTTTTGCTTGCGAAAACCCAATCAACATCCTACAAACAGAAAAAATAAAATAAAATAAAATAAAACATGTAGGAAGATAGTACCAAAAAATTTAGATAATGAATTTTAGATTCTACTTTTATTATAATTTTTAAAGTCAAGCATTTGATGGGTTTTTCACTATAAAACTTAAATTTGAGTGGTGGTACCGACTATTTGTCCTTACAATACGAATTCAGATAACACAACTTACTAACCACAATTTTATTTTGGGTTTGAGCTATATAGAGGCAAAAGGAACGGAGCAAAATAAAAACCATAGAAAATAGAGCAAAACCTGGACACCAAAAGATAAGGCTAACCACAATACACATCCTAATTACATGAAAATGAAACCCACCCACCCAACATTTAGTGGCCGATAGAGAACTCCCATAAACTGAGTTTAATTCATCTGGGCCATGGCCATTTTTCTTTATTTATTGTGCTTCTCCAAGTTAGGTAAGTTAATATTTTGAGGTCTACCTTGAATGACCCACAATATAATGATTATATTTAAGAAAGAAAGTGTTATTATTTGATATTGTTTGAAATGAAGGTCATGTTTAATGACTCAATTCACTTCCACACTGAAAACCAACTCCTACTCTACTTCCAATAACCCCACAACTTCCAATTATGAAACATTTTTGTACCATAATTACTCTCAACTATCGATTAATTTGAAAGTTCTATAAATTTAACTGCTTGAAAAAAACTCACTTACGCAAGCATTAATATGTGAAACTACCCAATATCACTTGGGGATGATCAAGCGCATTTACGAGTGCATCCACATCTAGTATATGTAATATGGTGAGTGGGGTCATTGCGTGGCTAAGGGATGAACATTGGTTAGCCGGGCCTATAGAATAAATAATTTTTACTAGGCTTAAATACTAAGCATGTTTAAAATAAAAATTATATTCCCAAGTCCGTCTATTTAATCTAAAATTTTTTAATAAGTGAATTTTTTCTCTAAGAAAATTTTAAATAATATAAAATTTAATTACATATATATATATATTCAAATATATAAATATATTATTTTACATATAGTTTGAGCCCAACCGAAATTCAAACAAAATTTCCAAACATACCCATTAACTAATATAATCTCAAACTCTATAAATGATTAAAGGACTTGGTGAGCTAGCAGGCTATCTAACCCATGACCAGCCCTTGGTGGCTCTTGTTCATAGGTTCCTTACTCACTCACACCAGTTAGTGCAAGTTTTCTCTAAGCATATAGATATGGAATATAAGATTATGATTTGGTAATTGACCCCTTGTCATCAAAGCCGTGCGCACTGGGTCATCGGCAGACTCACCTTTCACAAGTCTTAATATATATAGTATATATATATATACTATGTGTTATATATGACCAATGAGGTTGATTTGGCAGCAACAAAAATTCCATGGCCTTTGTTGACACATCTCAACTCATGTCATCGTCAACAACCACCCCACCGAAGAGGCATTAAACTAGAATGATAAAGAATATGATGAGTGGTATAGGAAGTGATAAAATATTTGGGGTTTTTTTCTCAAAATAATTAAATTTGAAAAGATTTTTTTCGAAATAACAAAAATCAAAACTTTATTTTCAATCTCAAAATAATGTGCGTTTTTTGAAAAAACACAATCCAAAGTTGCGTTTTCTAGCGAGTAAAAAAAAATTCTCAAAAAAAATGCGTATTTTTCAGAAAACACAGTTGTCAGTTGAGTTTTCTCTAAAACCTAGACTCTCTTTTCCTGCCCACACTCTCTTTCTCTTTTCTATTGACTTTCACTCTCTCTCTCTCTACTACTCCCCTCTCTCTCCTTCTCTCTCTACTACCCTCTCTCTCACACTCTCTCTATTTTTTCATTCTCACTTTATAAAAATTATATATAATAATTATAATATTTTTAAAAAAATTTTAAATTAAAAAATAAAATAAAAAAATATAAACAGAGTTAAGTAATAATTAAAATATTTTAGTAATTAGTGATAAAATATTATAAAAAGTGTTATAAAATAGCAAAAATTTATAAAAAATAATTTCAAGGCTTTAAGTAAAATATTTATTAGTAAAATAAGTATTGTTAAATATATAGTTATTTTATAAAGTAATTTGCAGTAAATTATTTTGAAGTAAATAAAGTATTATAATATTATAATTTTTGTTATTTTATAACATTTTGTCTATATTTTTATTATTACTTAATTATGTTCATATATTTTGCTATTTAATATTTTTAATTATTACTTAACTTTGTTCATAATTTTTGTTGTTTAAAATATTTTAATTATTAGTTGACTCTATTTATATTTTTTATTTTTTATTTTAATATTAAAATAAAATTTTTAAAATATTATAATTATTATGTATAATTTTTATAAAATGAGAATGAGAAAATAGAGAAAATGAAAGAGAAAGGTAGTAGAGAGAGAGGGGAGTAGAGAGAGAGTAGAGAAAAGAGGAAAGAAAAAGAGTAGAGAGAGAAAAGTCAATAGAAAAGAGAAAGAGAGTATGAGGGGGAAGGGGGGGGGGGGGGACGCAGCTTTTTGGCTGCGTTTTTTTGAGAAAACGTAGATGACAAGGTGTTTTATTAGAAAATCATTTTTTTTGTTTCTCAAAAAATGCACTCTCAAGATGCGATTTACTTTCAATTGAGAATAAGGTTTTGATTTTTGTTATTTTAAAAAAAAAATTAAAATTTAATTATTTTAGAAAAAAAACCCAATATTTGGTTTCCACAGCCTGTTGATAACCAGCCTTCCCTCGGCCTCTACTTTCGGCGTGTGGTAGATGGGCAGCTGGTTGCTATTTCAGTATTTGAAATGCTATATTCTTCCATTTAGAAAATTTGTTATTTTAGTATTTGAAATGCTATAAGCCTCTATTTTGTAACAATCATTATGATTGATATTTTATTTTAAAGTGAAAGACTCTCATTCAACCATATTATTTAGTACAAAAATTTTGTGTAAATTTTTTGATTATATGACATTACTCTCTTAGCATTCGAATGTAAATGCCAAGCAACTAAAGAGTGACGTAAATTGTAAGTCTGTAAAAAAAGAAAAAGAAAATGTTATATATAAACTAATTTATCAATTTATTTTCTTACCCACAAGACATAAGTGAATAAGTTTCACGTACATTCATTAACATAGGCCTCACTATATTATTTAATGTGGATTAAAAAATGAATTGAAAAATAAATTTATAAATAGCATTACTAAAAAAAAACTCCTATGGAATTTAACTTTTTCCAGAGGGCTACAATTGTGATCCCAATTTGGCTAATTTACCGTGGGACTACCGTCATGGCAATAATCTGTCGGTCTTCTATATCCGCCACCTAATCTTGACTTAGGAGTATTTTTGTCCATTCACAAAAAGTAACACTCTGATAACCTAGTGTAGGTGTATAACAATCATAAATGGATAATTTCATCATTCTCCTTATATTACTTCTATAAAAAAATGTTTGTGATATTACAAAAAATATATATTGCAAGAACTAAAGGGCAAAAAAAAAAATCTCTGCACGGTGAGAACTGTTAAATAATTTTCTTTTCCAAATAATGGCATTATGACAAAAATAAGTACCTTTTTTTTTTTCCTGGTACATAGTGTTCAAACCTTCAATCGACTATTTTCTTAAACTCATGTAGACTCACTGTACACCATTCTAGTGGTTAAACCATATTTAGATCAAAGGGTGTTTGGATTGCTACTTAAAAAACCTATAAGCTGTAAACTTAAAACTCCTTTTAAAAAATTATTTTTTAAATAGTTTTTTCAAACTTAGGACCTGCTTGGTAAGATTTTTTTACCTAACTTTTTTTTAGCTTGTAACTAAAGAAGTCAGATTTTTTGACTTTTTTACTTGTCTTTAGCTTATAAAAATAAAAAAGCAAAAAAAATTTAGTTTTTTTTACTTATAAGCTAAAAAAGTAAAACAAAAAAAGCTAAAAAAACTCTATCAAACGGGCCATTAAACTAGTTTTAAAAAATTACTTTTTAGTGTAGAGCCAAACACAATTTAAAAAAATTATAAATTTAAGTCATAAGTTATTAAAAAAGTCAGCATTCAAACACCTTCCAAAAATAAATTGTTAATTATTCTAAAGAATGTTTGGTTTTTCACTGACTATTTTATTAAACTCGTGCATACTACCATCTTCAGAAAACTTGTAAACTTCAAGCATACCTTTTTTGTTTTTTCCATGATCGTATATCTGGCCAGCTTTGGACATGACTAATCTTGAAAGTTTGTGTTGTCTGTTATTTCATTTAAATTAAATAATTATTAAGTTAAAAATTTTTAAAATATTTTTAAAAAATTAATAGTACTTAAATATTTTAAACTTAAAATTTTAAAGACTTCTAAACTCAGTGTCTTGACCAAGACAAACCGTTGGGGTTTAATTTCAAGCATACCTAATAGTTAAAGCAAAGCACTATTCACTATTTACTATTCACTGCCATTGATAAGCCCCCCTGATCTATCTGTCAGATACGATCATAATGCACCCTTCGATTTATCAAGCTCGAGATAATATCCGTACGGTTAATAGGCACATTGCACGTGCCTTTGTTCTTTTCTTGATGGCAGCTGCTCTGCCTGCCCTCAAAAGAAGGCAATTTTAGAGCAAAGTGTGAATGAAGGACAAGGGACCCACTTAGCCTTTACCCTCTTCTTGTAACATGCAAGGATCTTTTGCCACGTGTTGAACCATGTAAAAGTGGTCACTCCAATGCCGCACGATTGCGTTGTTTGATTTATGTGGTAAACCCAAGATTTATCTTTGACACAAGAATGATAATTAACTCACTTGGCCAAATAATGCTGGGTTCAGTTGCTTTTTAGTTAGAGATGAGCTAGTAACTAGTAGCATTTCTTAAGTTAAAGTTTCTAATTTTTTTACCAACAAATTTTTAATATATTGCTATTACATTCGAGAATGTAATCAAATTTTTTTTTTAAAGTGCGCGTGACTTGTTACTGTTTTCTGAACATACCTTCCAAATTTTATTTATCCAAAATAAAAATAAAAATAAAAAATAAAAAAGGAGGAGAGCATACGAGCCCGACACAAGAGTAGAAGCCCTTGCCCCCACATCTTTTTTAAGAGGTAATTATACTTTATTTTCTTGTAATTTAAATAAAAATTACATGACTTTCATATAATTCAAAAGTGAATATATAATCTCCTTGTCATTTAAACTTATCGGTAGAATGGATGTAAACTATTAAAATTAATAAAAATTCTGTTACAAGATTATTTTTATTATTTCATCTTTTCAAAATGAAATATCAAAAAAAATAATTTTGTACTTTTATATTAAAATAAAAAGTTGTGTTTTACAGAATTATTTTTATCATTTCACTAAATCTATCACATATCAGTTCAATTTCCATATCTCACTTTTAAATTACATGGAGTTATTTAATTTTTACTTAAACTACAAGTGAGTAAAATGTAATTATCTCCTCTTTTGTAAAACCCAATTTTGAGACAAATGAACATGAAGAGTCTTGATGCCTTTTCTTTTTCCTTTTCCTTTTCCTTCTAACCAAGCATATATAAAAAAACAGTGCCTAGGTTTCTCAACTTTTCCCTTGTCCCCCCTCTGTTCTCTCCATTCTTTCCCAATAGTTCTACTAGATGGACCATAAACGATCGTGTTGTGATCTGCCGCTGTACTGTACTAACCAGTAAATTTTGTAGGGTCTTTGACAATGATTTGTGATAAGCCATGAAGGCAATTTGTATTTCATTTTTTTTTTCACTAATTAGAACTTCATCAATAGGAAGCATAGATAGGTTTACATAGAGGCCTATCAGCATTGTTCCTGTTCAAGTTAGGATAAGAGAGATGGGCATTCAGGGCAGGTAAATTCTTGGAGAATTTTCTCTCCAGCCAAACACGAGTTCAAAACTTGTACTGTTTCTGTACGAGTTAAGCATGTGTTACAAGAAAAGTAACCGTTGTCTAAACAATCATCAGCTAGAGGGAAAATTCTATCATCCCATGAATAGGCAAAGCATAGCACCTTGAGAAGAGTAGCTTGCATTCCACACATACATCAGTACTAGCAGTACCAACTTACTGACTTATTATAATTTTATTTTCAAGTTACCAAAAGAGAACACGACATTATCGCTATGCTTTGGCTGATGTATTTCGCTTAAGACACTTTAATAATTCGAATCTTTCAATTTTTAGATGTGACACCGCACTCATGGCAATTCATGCCATAGACTGTTCGTTGATCGCCCAGTGCCAGACACAACTATCACAATTTATACCTATAGACCTGCATATATATATATATATATAAACAGTAGCAGAGTTAAAAAAATTCATCTAAAAAGGCAACCATCAATCATAACTCAATTTTTTTTTTTTATGTAATTAATCATAGAGCACTTGACATACATGTATATATTTAAGTAATGCTACCTATAATTTTACTGGTCAATTTCTTTTCTTTCTTAGAAACATCGGACTCATATTAATAAATTCATATAAGACTCATTCACTTGTGTTTATGAGTGAGAAAAGAAAGCACATATATCATTTTTCTATATATTTATAATTCAAAAAAGCTTAAATATATTAGTTTAAAACGGTCTTTAAAGTAAAAATTACTATTTAAGAGGGCATTTATAAATTTTTTCATAAGAGAAATTGATAAACATTTTTAAAGTTGTAGATAAAACTAGGATTTTCCAAGCAAAATAATTATTTAAGGGATCCTATAAAATTTCAAGAGTGCAAATGAAGAATTACTTCTAGAAATGTAGATAAAATTATAATTTTTTAAAATTCAGAGGGGACGTCATTTGAGCCTAATGTAGCTCCGCCCCTCCTTATATATACATACACACAAGTAACAACCCAAGAAATGGTTGTACATTTCGGAATCGTTGAAGGAAAGATCCATGCTTTCGAGTATAAACAAGAACTAATGACCAAAATTTATGCATGTTTTAAGCCAAAACATTATTTGAAAGAGGCGCACACATGAGACTGATGTGAGATACAACTACTTTTTAAGATTATTCTTCTTTCTCATTGAAATCGTGACTTGGGTTGGGAAATTAACTTCCTTCAGAGCGGTGTGAGAGTTGCAAGTAGCATTATACAAAATTTGCAAAAAGTTGAATCTGTGATCACGAGAGCCCAAAGGGTCTACCTCAAGCAAAGAATGCTTCAATCACTACTTTCTCAATCTCTTGTCTGTCTTGACTATTCTTTCACTACCCATTTGTTTTCTATCTTCTCTCTACATCATATTGATGGTTCACAACATTTTTCTATCATCCTCGTCATTCTATAATGTATTTTATCTTTGATCTCACCTGACATTTTCACGTGAGGCATCTCTCTCTCTCTCTCGGCAGATACTATAGAACATCATGAATGGAGTGAGGAATATAGGGGGAAAAACCTTTGTTTATTTCTTCACTTCTAATCACACAACGAGAATATAGTTTAAGGAAAATGTGATTCTTCTAAAAAAAAATTTGTATGAAAAATCACAATGTTATAGTAAAGGTGTTTTTGCATCATGATAACTATTTTGTTTTTAAATGAAAGTTAAATCATTCTGTATATAAATTCTGTAATTTTTTTAGTTGTGTAGCATTGCCTATAGTTTGAAGATGTGAAAGGGCTCAATGTTTGACGCTTGATAAGCTTTGTTTTGGTTATAAATGTCCATATTGGCTAAATTAAATGACTGCTAACTTCAGTTTTTTTTTATTATTTATTTTATTTCATTAGGTTTTAGCAAGGTTAACTCGTCCATGTTGAGAGCTATATATATATTTGCTTGTCTGCTTTCTCTAACTTGTATTATTTCGATTTGAGCAAGATCCCTTTGTTAAGGATTGGGTTAGGTGTGAAAGCAACTTCTTTTCATTGGAACAAACCATGTTCTGCTAAATGAGAAACCTTTAAATAATAAAGCATTTGAACAATAGTACTATATGATTACTTATTTTTTGTTTTTTTAATGCAACAGCTTTATTTGGTAGCGAGAGTGTTTATTGTTGGAGGTCGCAGTGTTTAACTAATGGTGGCTAGATGTTAGCAAAACTCCACAGTGCACAATTGGCATTGGACATTAACAGCCTGTTTAGAACTTGGGACAGGAAATGGAAGGATAGGAAAGAAAAAGAAAGAATATATATATATATTCTCTTTTTTACTGTTTGATTTTGTAAATAAAATAAAAAGAATGTGAAAGAAAAAAAAGAGAGAGTGATTGTTTTTTTCTCTCTTTACGTTTTTCTCTCCTTTCTTTCCTTTTCCTTTTAGGTAAAATCAAATAGAGAAAAGAAATTTTTTTATTATTTTTTCTTCCCTTCCCTAAGTTCTAAGCATGCTGTTAACTTTTCAAATTAATTAACAAATAATGATTTTAATTGCATCCAAATGAGGACTTGAAAGAAATAGAGATATCCAAGTTTAAAAATTGAAAAATTCTATTCTTACAAAATTTTTAAGCCAAAAACTTCATACGGCAGTAACATATTTAAAATTATGAGCCAAAAAAATCAGTGTTTTAGTTTGAAATAAAATGATCACAAATAATCACATCATTATGTACAAAAATTGTATTTGTACAACATTACCCTTAAATATTTAATTGTTTTGCTGAAGCAAACTACAGGGTAAAATTAAGGTTTGGTCTATAGGGTTGTATAAACTGTCCTAATCCACTTAAGACAATTTTTTATTTTTATTTATATGAGAAAAAATAATAAACACCTTGTGTGGTCTATTCAAGGAGTCAATGAAAGTTTGCATTGAATCAATTAGGGCTAGACTAGATGACCAGGATCTTGACCTTCCTTAAGGAGGTCAAGGATTCGATTTTATCTTTCCTGATCTCCTTCTCGGCTTAGGCCGTCTTCAATGTAATCCCTCTTATTAAAAAAAAATAAAGTTTGCATTGATTAGGGTTAGGCTTGTAGTTATTTTTTGAGAACTTCATTCTATTATATACTTCCTGATCAAGGGACCATTTTTGGCCTCTTAAGAGAGAGAGAGAGAGAGAGAGAGATGGAAGGTGAAATATGTATTTGTCATTTATATATAAATCGACAGAACAAAGAGTGTGTACAAATGCATGCATGGATGCCCTAATTAGAAGTCTCCAGCACATGCATACCATTGATAATCAACGCAAGCTTTTATTGATTCATCTTGAGATCCCCACTATGCAACTCCATATTGGTTATATAATTAGATCGTGAACTGGAAGGAAGGACACTTTGTCAAACTCTGATATTCGCCCGTTCCAGTAAAATTTCGCATTTACATGAAAAAAGGAAAGAGAGTCAAAAGTGAAAAAACCTAATGGGTCCTATATGTATATATGTACTTTATGGAAGAAAGGTGATGATGAAGATATATAGGATTCCCTTTCAAGTCTAAACCCTAATGTTAAATTAGGTTTGGAGCCAGCTTCTATATGTATTGTAGCATCTCATTCTCAAATAACTCAGACCACCAAAAGCCACACAAAGAATAAATCATCTAATTTAGAATCTGTTTGGTATATCTTTTTTTTTATTTAACTTTTTTAGTTATAAGTAAAAGAACTTTTTTGTTTTAGTTTTTATAATTTTATAAGCTAAGATAAGCAATAAAAAAGAAAGGCAAAAAGGCACTCAAAAAGATAACTTTTTCTTGCTTATAAGCAATAAAAGACATCTGAAAAAAGTTGAAAAAAACTGTACCAAACGGCCCCTAGATGGGTAGGTTAAAGACACTCCAAGTCCATTCCTCAAAACACGAGCGGCTAACTTGGTTTGTGTTATTCTGTTGGTTTCGTTTGAATGAGTTTTTTTAGTAACTCTGATTAGTATTATCTAGTTTTTTTTATACCTAATTTCAAATTTTCCTTTTTATGGGATTTTAGTGGGTGCTTTTGAATTTGGATTTACTTTTCTTTTTTAAGTGTTTTTGGGTTTTAAAAAAAAGAGACAAGAACCTCTCAAAATCCATATAAGAAAAGAAATTTGAATTTTGGTATTAAAAAAAGCTAGATAAGACACCCCCCCCAAAAAAAAATAAAATAAAATAAAATAAAAAAACTAGTAAAGAAGCTGCGTAATGTAGAAAGCAGAAAGCTAGCATTTTGTGGCATAATGTAGAAATTTCCATTTGCACTTTGTACTTTGTAGTGTGATAGGCAGCACTCTTTTCTAACAGTCTTTCTATTTGAAAACTTTGTTTGAACAATTGGAATTATATATAAAGTGCGTAGATTTTTCATCAATCTTAATTTGTCTTATTTTAGTGTTCAAGAAACTCTAGATTCCAAAAATGATGTTGCAAATGGTCAATAATTTGGGCATTAACAAATAGCCAGTTTGAAACTTGAGAAAAAGAAGGAAGGAAAATATTTATTTTCCTTCATTCGCTTATGTGGTTTCTAGTTTAAAAGTAAAAAGAAAAGGTCAAAAAAATATGATGAAGGTTTTTTTTTCCTTCTCACTTTCCATTCATTAATTTCCTTTCTTCTTTCCTTTTTAATAGTTGCCATATAATTTCTTTCCCTTCTCCTTGAATTTCAAACAAATGGAAGTTATTTTCTTTCATTTTTCTTTAATTTTCTTCACAAAATCAACTAAAGAAAAATAATCGTTTTACCTACAATTTCTCTTTTACTTTCTCTCCCTTTCACAAGTTCCAAACAAGTCTTAAATATTCTCTGTATTTTGGAGATAACTTGTATGCACCCACGCAAATATAAATAAGAAAAATACTATTCTTATAAAAAAAATTCATACAAAATCTGCATACAAAATGATGTGACAGTGACAGTTTTGTAATTAAAAGTCATTATTGTGGGTATTTATTTTAAAGTGAAAAGCTCTCATTAAGACGTATCATTTTGTATAAAATTTTTATTTGTATAACCCCTAAATTATTTGTTTTATTTTTTTGTCCATGATTAGAAGGCCAATACTTAGAACTTAGAAGATAAGTCAACCTTACATATCCATAAATCACTAGTTTCAAACTCTTCTTCTGTAAGTTATTGGTTACTTCTGGGTCTGATTCTGTAAGTTACTGGCTCAAACTTCAAACTAAATGCAAGAAGCCATGTGGTGAAAGCGTATCATTTTTTTGTGTATGAATATTAAATTAACAACCATTGTGGCTTAATCCATAGCCCTCCTTGTAATTTTCTACAATAATTGAAAGATTAATTTTCTATGGTTATTGCATGAAGGAGTCATAAATAGAAGATAGATACTAATGAGGGTCCTTAAGAGATTGAATTGGAAAGAAAAATGTTAGTTATTATATGGATTACAAAGAATCCAAAGGATTAATTGTATAGATATTCAAGGTTTAATAAAAAGAAAAGATTTTTTTACTAATTCGGCCTATTTAGGTATTGATTTCAACTCTATTTCTTCCCTTTTTTTGTACTGTGTTTGGAACTTGTGGAAAGGGACAGAGAAGCAAATTGTCATTTTATCTTCCTTTCTTTATTTGTTTCCTAATTTAGGAAGGAAAAAAATTAAAGAGAAAAAATGTTAAAATTATTTAAGAAGATGAAGAGAAATATATATACCAAAAATGGTGTGCAAAATGTAGAAAACACTAATTTTATCAACTCACAAGTGACAAGTTTCAACGCAATTTGTAATAGAAAAATAATTCATAAAAAAAAAAAAGTTAATTACCTTATTAATAATTTTTTTCTCTTTCCTTTAAAACCAAATCGGAGAATTTATTTTCTCTTTCACTTTCCTCCCGCTTTTTTCCCTTCCTTTCCCGAGTTCCAAACACAAATCTTACCCCAGTTGGTCTATTTCTTTCCCACCATCAGTTGTTACTAGTTGCTGAGCAAATATAAATGCCTGTTGAGACCGAAGCAAAAGTACAGAGACAAGAAGAAGAATCAAAATCAGCCGACTGATTTTTGCTCTCTCAAATAGATATAGGGAGAGAAGGATACATATATATATATATATATATATATCGAGAGAGAGAGAGGGGTTGCAGAAATGGCGTCCAGTAATGGTTTTGTACATTATTAGCTTTCGTGTGTGAAGAGAGGAGAGAAGGAGAGGGAGGAGATGCAGAAGCGGAGATGGAGGACGTTGGGAATACTGAGGAAGTTGCTAACGTGCGCCATAGGTTCAATAGGCCTACTGGCTCTGCTCTATGCCCACATATGCCCATTCTCTTCCTCCGGTGTAGCCAAGTTACCTGACTCTTACAAGCTCCCCATGGTGGCCTCTCTCTCTTCTCTCCCCTCAATTCCTATTCTATTCTTCTTCTTCTTCTTCTTCTTTTTTTCTCGACTGATTGAAATGCAATCTGATTCTAGGGTTTTCGAGTTCTTAGACCCCTTAATTTCTGTTTCACGAATTGTGGTTAATGCATTCCCAGTTTTCTGTAGATTTCTCTGATCTTCAGCCTTTGGTTTGCTGTGCTTTACAGACATGCGGATGTATACACAAATGTACATATCTCTGTGTATGTTGAAGTTGAATTTTTTACGATCAACTTGATTCACTTTTTGATCCATTTTGCTGATTTTATTATTCTCATTTTAAAATTTTATGAATATTTCACAGACAGATTGATTTCCCAAGAAACAATGGGTAATTGTGGTTGCGAATATTTTTTCTTTGAATCTTACATATACATACATATGTTATTTGAAGACATCATAGTTCCTCTTCAAGTCATTGTTGGATAAGATAAGATGTGTACATTAAGTAGCTATTTTTAGAAATAATTTGGAAAAATTGGTCTTGATGTTATGCTCTCCTATTTTATTTTCTTGGAATAGGGATGTAAAATTAGATTGTTTACTGATCTGGGCTGATTCAATTTTGTAGCAACAAGAAATTGGGTACCAAAAATTTGGAGGAGAGCGAAGCTGGACTCTGGAAGTGGCTCCGCCCCATTTGTCAAGAGCTCCTCTCCCTGCTCGCAAGGTTTTGTGCTTCTTTTAGTATATATGCGGATTAGTTTGCCTGTGATTTCATTATTTTGTGGTCATTTTCATCCCCTTTTAAGCAATTAGGTTTTTAGTTTCTGGTCCTTTTACTCATGTCAAGTAGGCTGTTTCAATTTAATCTGATAATTGTGCTGGTTGAGTGTCATCTATATTATATGTAGTAACATAAACATGTATGCATATTGATACAAAATAGTCATGCATCTTTCATGTCTTCACTCCTTTAGACTTGACAGTTGGATGCTGCAAGTGGGATTTTGAATTTAGACAAGCTATGGAAGCCGCCACCAAATCGAGACTATGTGCCCTGTGTTGAGCCAGGTTTAACCTACGCACGTAAGTAAGTTGTGGTTTTGCTTCAAGTTTGCACACATGAAACTAATTTGTAACTGTTATTTGTTTATTTATTTGTTCATTCATGTCATGGTTGTTCATCAGCTCCTGAAGAGTCTCGAGGTTACCTTCTTGTTCATACAAATGGCGGGCTAAATCAGATGCGAGCTGGGGTCAGTATCTTTCTCTCTCTCAAATGTGAAATCTTTACTCGGCAAGGCTTATTTACCTTTTGTCAAGCCCCTTCCATCCTGATATTGTTTCTGTAAGTAGGGATATTTTTCTTTCTTCTATGCTAGATTGGTGATAAGTTGGGGGAATATTGTAAACCTGAAAAGGCAGTATAACCACTCCAGCCAAAACCTGTTACGGATTTTAAAGTTTGGAAGTCAATATGCTTTTGCCAGTACTCTCCAGAATATAGGAGCATGGTGGAAATGCTTTCACATAAATCTTATTCGAAAGAGATATTACAATTGTTTTCTTAGTTAAAAGAAATTGTGAATTTGGTGATGTAAGCTACTCAGAATGTGGAGCTTGTAACTGTAAAGAAATTTATCCATGTGTTTTGCTTACCTCTTCCTATGACTACTTTAGTTTTGATTGTATTCAAGTTACTAAAATAAACATTTATCTATGACTTACTTGAGGCAAAAGTTGCCACAAAGTGAGGTTGCTCTCCTATAGTACTTTTATGACCAAAAAAATTAATGGTTCCCTGATTGTGAATTGCTATGGGGACTGATCCCAAGTCCCTTCCTTTTCGAATAGTTAGTGGGAAATGCCTTCAGAGTGGGTTCAGATTGTCACTGGAAGTGAGCATCCATTTTTTTTTTTTCCGGTACATTGGAGGGCTAGGAAGGGGGAGGGTGAGTTGAACCCATGACCTCAATCTTGGGTGGGGGTGCCACTACCACTACCACTACCACTACCACTACCACTTGGGCATCCTTCTTTCATGTGAACAATACGATGTCTAATTGCATCATTCACTTGTTTTTGCACATTCATAGATCTTCCATGTAGCGCAGTATGCTAAACTAGCAAACTCTGGAGCTTTAGGGGTGGCAATTTTGACTCAAACCAAGCTTGCATAACTTTTGATGAGTTTTGTTCTATTACTGAGGTATTGTATGCCTAGTGGTCAATTCCAAAAACTTAAAAACCAGTTTGATCCCACCGGTGCTAATTAGTTAGTCTGTATAGGTTTTGGACTATTTGATTTAGTTCCACCAGCCTATTTATTGTAATCACCACAATTCATGAAGTTAGCTAGTTTGACATTTTGTGAATCAGTTTCCTGGCTGTCAAAATGCGCTAGCCAATTCCCAGTATATCAATGTACCCTCATGTATATGGTTTGCTCAACTACTTTCTTTGATTTGTTATTTTGGTACTGTGGTCTAGCCTTCACAACTTAATTGCCCTCGTAGCTGCATTATAATGGGTCTAATAATATTAATTTCTTCCCTTTTCCTGTCTATTGGTGACAATATATTATAAAATTTTGGAATTAACTTATTGTACTTCTGTTACTTGGCATAACTACTATGTATGACACAACAGCCATGCAGAAGTAAAACTGCCAAGGTGTCCTTGTACATTTCGTCACTATCATAACGTTGTTGATACAGCTTTTACATGGAGCTGAAGAACTGTCTTATTCAAATTGCAGATATGTGACATGGTTGCTGTCGCCCGTACTATAAATGCTACTCTTGTAATTCCAGAACTTGACAGACGCTCATTTTGGCAGGACACTAGGTACCATTTTTTGAATTCGTGCTTTGCATTTGTGTCTAAATCTCTGCATGCTTGATGCTGTTGTTAATATTACATGGTCAAACTGCAGCAATTTTTCTGATGTCTTTGATGAAGATCATTTTATCAGTTCCTTGGCTAATGATGTTAAAGTCATTAAAAAGCTTCCTAAGGAACTGGCAAATGCTACTAGAGCAGTTAAGCACTTTAGAAGCTGGTCCAGTATTGATTATTACGAGGATGAGATTGCTAGCATGTGGGCGGATTATCAGGTATATGGAGCAGAGCATTCCTTTGGAATGTAATTCAATATTTCAAATGCAATATTTCCCCTATATAAAAAAATGCAATATTTGAATTTTCACATCTTCCATAGGTTATTCGAGCTGCTAAGTCTGATTCTCGACTGGCGAACAATAATCTGCCGCCAGACATTCAGAAGCTGCGCTGTCGTGCTTGTTATGAAGCCCTCCGCTTTTCACCACAAATTGAAGCAATGGGAAAAGTAACATTTCAAATACTAATATTGACTTGTAGAGTGGCTATGTCTCTGTAGGGTTAATCCAGCATCATTTTTCTGTTGATGTAGTTGTTGGTGGATCGGATGAGGTCTTATGGTCCCTACATTGCTTTGCATTTACGATATGAAAAGGACATGCTTGCCTTTAGTGGGTGCACACATGATTTATCCCCTGAGGAAGCTGATGAACTGAAGATAATCAGGTGGGAGATGTCCCTATAGTTTTGCACATAATAATAATATTGTGTTTCTGTATTGTGTATTGATTCGACTGAACAGCCTTTATAATGGATATGCTGCCTGGCATTGACTTTCTATGTCATGTTTTACTTTTGAACTTGTAGGGAGAACACTGCCTATTGGAAAGTAAAGGATATCAATTCCACGGAACAAAGAGCCAAAGGTTATTGCCCCTTGACTCCAAAGGAGGTTGGAATATTCCTCACTGCTCTGGGATTCCCATCAAAGACGCCCATATATATCGCGGCTGGAGAGATATATGGGGGTGATTCTCATATGGCTGATCTTCAATTGCACTATCCCTTATTAATGAACAAGGTATGCTGTGCAATCATCCTTTTGTTTGATGATTTTTTTTTCCCTACCAGAAAGTAAATTGTTGTGCTGTTTACACGAACCTCTTGGACTCCATTGGCATCCTCTCAGCTTGGAGGGAATAAGGGCCTCCTCTTGCATGTCTGAATTTATGAGAAACACATGTTGTGAAAACTATTATGTAATGTTAATGATGGGCTGACTTACCAAAAAAAATGTTAATGATGAACTGTGTGTGGTCGGTTGGTAGCTCATACAATATTAGAACCATCTCTGTGTTTCTACATCTACCCTAATGGTTTTATTCATTGAGTTACATGAGTACCTGTGCAATGCTACACTAACTGCCAAATTGCCAATGCTAAGTGACTAGTGCCATGTGCACTGCTTGTGCCATCTACTGTTATACTAATTTGAGGAAATATTCATAAATTAACAATAACAATGGGTCTGTATGACCAAATTTAAGTTTTTGTTTTTTTGTTTTTTTTTTTTTGATAAGTCAACTGTAAGTTGTTTACGTGTGATTATCAAACTTGTAATAATGCTATTGAGGCTATTGGCTGGTAGGCTGAGGAATACCTTGTTACATTTTTTTCACAAAGATTGCTGGATTAAGGGGGGTTATTTATTCAAGGAGGTGTGTGATGTGTGCCTTTTGGCTAGGTTTTAGTAGGTTGGGTTTTAACCTGGATTCATCATCGTCCTATAGAAGTTTGCTAGGAAAATGATATCTAATTCATTCTGATTGAAAACTACTATGTCTTAAAATTGATCAAGAACGTGTATTACCATCTACAATTTTATGAGGTAACCTTCGTATAAAAATAGGGCATTATTACTGACCTATAAGGTACTATATCTTGTTGTTATAGCTAGATTTGGAATATATCATATTGTACTTTACCTGTTTTCTAATTTTCATTTGATTGTGATTGATTCTCATAATACAGAGGTCTGTCAATTTGTTCAACCTGGTTGACCAGCATGAATTTTAGGACACCATGGACAATCCTACTTTGAATTAAGTGTGTAATGGGAACCAACAAGAGAAACAGCTAACCAACTGGCTCCAACAGCTAAGCAAGTAGGAGCCATTTGATGGGGACATATCCAACTGCAGATACTGCCATCTGCTGCTCCATTATTTTGAAATAATGGATGTGCCTTTGAAGTGCAAAGATTTGACTCAGGATAATTCACTGATAATATAACATAGTGAATACCTTTTATCAACTGAAAAATGGTGTTGGAAACTTTCTCCATTGGAATTCTTCTTCATCAGATAATCATATGTTTGGTTTTTTTTTCCTTTGCTATTACCTTACTCTGCCATGATATGCTTGGATTTTTGTTTGTAGTTCTTTGTAACTACTGTATAATGTAAAGCGAAAGTGTTCTCTAAGGTAGAGATTTGTTAGTATTTTTTTTTTCTATGATTTAAGGCATGCATTTGGCTTGTCATAGAATACATTGGTGATGAATCCATGCGCATGGAAAGAGGGGATTTCCTCAGAAGAACCTTCCTTTTGTAAGAAACTGGTGGTTGTGGAAGCTAGAGAAAATCTCCTTTCTTTTTAGAACCTACCCAAAATATAAAATCAAATAAAAAGGAAATGAAAGAAATAACAGAAATGATATGTGAAGCTTGCTCTCTGAAAGCATGATCCCATGTTTGCAAGAAGCTTGTCAAACCCTTCTTGGAAAATTTGAAAAAACAGGTGGTGTTTTTCATTTTCTTTATTTCTTCTAGGTATGTGACTTTTACTGAAACATGAAAGGCGTGAGGTAGAATTGGAAATGGAGACTAACTGCCATAATGTAAAATTCTTCCAACCATGACACAATTGGTTCTATCTCATCTATTTCATGGAGAATCTAGTATTTTGGTCTTTAATTTTTCATTGGCCGACTGTAACAAGTTTTTGTCATCTATCACTGGGACATATATCTGAAGGGTTGTGGGAGCAGCTTGATTAATACTGTAGAGTGTTTTGATTTGGGTGTTGAGATGCTTGGAGCCATTTTCAAATTTATCTATGGGATTGTTTCCTCATTTCTGTGACTTTCCTCTTGATTATTTATTGCTCGCACGGAGTAGAGAGAACTGTTACAAAGAATAACCTCTCTGTCTCTCTCTTGCTCTCTCGTGCTTGTGCATGAGTGCACTTGCAAATGATTTATAAGTTAATTGTTTACTTTTCTGAGATTTGAGAAGATGAGGTGAGGGCTAAGAAAATAAAATGTGAAGTTCTAAATGTTGTTTGACAGCTAGAAGTAAGTTTATATTTATCGGCAATTTTGCAGGAAAAACTGGCATCGGCGGAGGAGCTAGAGCCTTTTATCAACCATGCATCTCAAATGGCTGCTCTGGACTACATTGTGTCCGTTGAGAGTGATATATTTATTCCCTCGTACTCTGGAAACATGGCAAGGGCAGTTGAGGGTCATCGTCGTTTCCTAGGACATAGGAAGACCATTTCTCCTGACAGGCAAGAGAATTGATCTTTCAGAGCACATCCAGGTTTCAGTAACTTCAATGTACTGTTTATTCACTCGACAGTTTTGAAAGTATTTCTCTTTATTTTTCTTGATCTTCAGGAAAGCCCTTGTCCACCTTTTTGACAAAATAGAGCAGGGAAGATTGAAAGAAGGCACAAAACTTTCCACTCACATTATTGAAATCCACAAAAGACGGTATGTGAATGTGAAGATCCCTTGTCCACAGCCGTTTTGTTCAAACATGATAATGCTATGCGTATCTTGTACTTAGGTGATGTAATCAATCACAATTACAAGTGGTTCTTCTAGGTATAATGTCTTGATCGCCATTCCTTAAGTAAATTGTTTTTGTTTAAGTAGCTTGTTAATTGTAAAGGTTCTATGAACATAGACCTTTAGAAGTGCCTACAGTCTCTGGTTATGATGATTTATTTTATTAGTAATTTTCTATACGAGACTCCCGCCTGCTGTGGGTCTTGCATCAATGTTTATGGTACTTGTAAATATTGGACTGTAGTTTTTCTCTTACACTCTTCTTGTTGATAGTTGGGGAGAAGGATAATAAATTTCTACTTGTGATGGGCTTTAGCTGAATGGCTTGGAGGAATCAGTTATTTGCTCTCTCTCTCTCTCTCTCTCTCTTGTTTGGGTGAGAGTTGGGTGTGCCTTTCCCAGTGTAATTTGAGGTAACTCTAGGCCTAGTTCAAGTGCTAAGGTTGCACCCAAGCCTTTGGAACTTCCCAACTAGGGTACCACTAGGCCACTACATCTGGATATTGTCTGCATGATGTGAGGTCTTCAGGATTTTACCTCTGCAGATGATGATTAGTAGCATGCAGCACATTCAAGTTTCTTACAGGAAAATTTTGTGGCATTTGACCATTTTCTGGGGCTCAAACTAACTTTTATCATGTGACAAATCAAATGGTGACCATTATTACCAAGTTTGCTCCTTATTTCTTTTTTGTTGGTTGTACAGGCAAGGGTCCCCAAGGAAGAGAAAAGGCCCCATTTCGGGAACAAAGGGCACAGATAGGTTTCGGTCAGAAGAAGCATTTTATGTGAACCCTTTACCGGATTGTTTATGTCGGAAGGAAACCTCAACTGCACACACCACTTCCATTATCAGGTAGATCAGGGTAGCAGAACAAATGCCTTGGTAAAAACGTCCCCAGGCCAGTGGATCAGTGGCATGTTTCATTTCTTGCAATTTATTGAAGCTTGAAAAGCTGGTGCTGCCATTGTTGTAGTTCAGGCTGCAGAATGTTTATATCCTGAGAATAGATGGCCGGCTCCATGTATATGTGTAGGTGAAAAGATGATGCATTATGCTGGGGAAGAAGGATGACAGCTTGACTGGAACAAGGCTTCACCTTCAATTATGAAGGCAGCATTATTTAGAGCTCGAAGTTGGTCAAGTTTTAGGAGTGGGAGTGGAGGAGATTCATTGGGGGATACAATACTGTATTAGTGCTATTGCTACAATAATGTGCTATGTTGATGTATCCATTCAATTCATGGGCCTTCAATTCAATAAAAGAGAGGGAATTCATTCTTTTTCCCTTCTCATTTCAGTGCATCTGATTCCCTCTTATGGTAAACTCACTTTTCTCAATCGTTTGAATGGATCGCAGTGTAAAATTATGGTAGTTCTCCAGAATAGCTGGTTTCCTCAGCATGAATGGATTCCTTTGTTTGGAACTACTGGTGACACAGAAGTTATGGGTTCTGTTGACTCTAATGGCGTCATAGAGTGATATGGAAAGAGAACCAACCGGACCGATTTGCTTCATGGAAGGAAAAGGCTGCTCTTGAGTTCTGCCTATGCTTCCTGTTTCTTTGATTATACTTTCCCCGCCCCGATTACCAACCTCATTTACTGTAAGAGATTTCATGTGCAAACACATCCTAATTATAGTTGTTGTCTGCAAGGAATGATGATGAACCTTTCACACCTTGTGAGAAATACCCGAGGCTCTGGCCATTGTAGGATCTGGGGAGGATTGAATATATGCAATGCGACTCTTGCATGTATCTTTCGAACCCATGATAATGATGCTCGTATTGGAACAACCAATGATGCTTGGGTCGTAATGGAACAACTTTAACCGTTGTACTAGGACCTGCCTTCTGTCTTCTTGCATATATTAACGCTTGAATTATTTGTCTTCATTTCACACCATAACCTAAACATATTGCGAAGAGTACATTTTCATCATGATTTCTAATTAATGTGACAACATTATGCATATTACATGGTTAAAGCTTAAGATTTGTGGAATAAAAAAGTAACAGATAATGTGGTTAAAACTAATGGCTTATAGTGCCGAAGTGTCTAAAGATTAAGTGCAACCCAGAGGGATGTCTCCACTCATTCCTCAATGTCCTTACCCGTTTGTTTGGGTAAAGGATCTTTTCGGTCGGGTCGGATGGAAATTCGAAAGAAGTCTCAGGAACCAAACACACGTGACTCACTAACTAACATGGTTCAGGATAGGAATCGGATAACAAATATCACCCACTCCCTCCCGCACTCCACACACAAAATTACCTCCCAGTAGCCTTAGGACCCCCCCTATTTAAGTATCCTCCCTCCTCTCTCTCTCTCTCTCTCTCTCTCTCTCAGAGACAGTTGAAAATTTGAAGAAAGAAAGAGAGAGAAAGAAGAATTGGAAATGGGGATGGTGTCTTTTATCTCAACTGTGCCTTCTTTGCTAGCACTTGCTCCTCTCCCATCTCCCACCACCACCACCACATCTCTTTCTGTCTCCAGATACCCCATTCATGCTGTAAGTACATTACCTTATTCTATATAGATGTATGTTGTGTGTATGGATGTATGTAACTCAGTACAATTCTTTATATGCATGTTTGTATTAAGAAATTGCTTCCGGTTCTTGTTCAAGCATTTTTTTTGTTTGAAGTTATTGGGGGGTTTTTCAACAAAATGGGTAATGACTACATTCTAAAAATTTCCTGGGTGTTTGACTGTGTAACCAGAGTACAATACGTTCTAAGATTGAAGCTGATAATGCTTTTGAGGATCAATTTGGTCGAAGAGACGTTCTTAAATGCTTTGGCGCTATCATCGGCATGGTAAGACCAATCCATTATGTTTTTTGAATTTTCCAACCCCTTAGCTTGGTGTCATACCTATGATAATTCCTTTTAGTATTTGCCTCTCTTCTGCAAGGAATTCTTAGTTTATTTGTTGGAAATTGTAATCCAAAATTTTCAAGAATATAATTATGTTGAGTGGCATATTATGTCTTATAGAAGTGTATAGGTGTATTGTATGAATTGTTATCTAGGTGTGTGGGATATACATTCACTAGAAATTCCTTGTCATCATATATAAAGGACATTATCTAGTGATTGTAAGCAAGTGAAGAACATATAATAGAAGAAATATATTATGTTGAAAAAAAGTGTTCTAAGTTGATATCAAAGGAGCTTTGTGCGGTTTCTATAGCCATACGTCTCCATAGCTCCTTGACCTTCTACCCAATTTCTTATTTTGAGTGCAGTTTCTATAGCTGTACATCTCCATAGCTCCTTAACCCTCCCCCAATAATTTAAGCACAGGAGGATGCTTATATTCAAGTGATTAAGAATTCCTCATAACGGACATCAATCAAACTCAATAGATAATTGAATTGCTACTGTCCAATATAAGTTTTCAAAATTTTCCAAGTGAATCTCCACGACTTTGAAGTTGTATTTTTGAAATGTTGCCACTTGCAATGTGAAGTTTTTTGGAGAGCTTGATATGCATCCTAACAGGTTAAGCTTTTAAGTCAATTGGTGATTTAATATGGTATTTGAGTTAAGGTCAGGGGAGGTCTTGAGTTTATGTCTGTCCATATGCATTTGTTTCCCAATTGCATTATGTTTCTCTCTATCTCTATCTCTGTATTTTGCATGTCTACGTGTAAGGTGGCGTTGCACGTGAGGAAGAGAATTGGAGAGCTCTACAGCTTAAGCTTTTGGGATAAGTGGTGACTTAACAAAGTTATGTGAATCTAATTGGGAATAGATAATGGAAAATAGTTGAATGCAAGAGAGGATAAATAAATAGTTGAGAAACACACCATGATTTTCTTCACAGATGGTGCAATTTCTTCCAAACAATACAAAGATCACCAATAGTAATGTTAGAATGGCATCAAATACCTTCTCTCAAGTTGAACTAAATTGGGATTTTGGACTACTTGTACAGCTATTAAATCCAAGTTAGGTAGATTCCATTTGAAACTTGAATATCTCCTACCTTGCCATGAAAATGATTTGTGGTTTTCCTGCAAGTATATTGGATATTCTTTGCTAAACTGTGTAGTTCTTTGCTATTCTACTTTCTTTGATAGATACATACATACCCAGGATTAGGGCCTAAACTCAATTTTTGCTCATTATAGAGATTTAAGTTTACTTAAAGAAATCCTTGTTCTGACATTGTGGACTCCAACACCAAGCATGAGGATGAAAAAAAAGATTCCTGGGCAGAAAGTTAATAATTTGGTTGACTTTTAACAATCTAACCAAAATAGGGTGCCTTTTCACTCATTCAAACCATATAAATGCATGTGTTTCTTTATTGTCTAGATGAGCACACAATTCATGAGTTTAGAGTGATGTGATGATGAGTTTCTGCCAGTTGTTGTGTCTCTGTAGGAAATAATAGGAAGCTCTGGCTCATTTGTTAAAGAGGCTAATGCTGCTGATCTGATACAGCGCAGACAACGTTCTGAGTTTCAGTGTAAAGTTCCCAAACACTTTTTTCTTTTGTATGTTAAACATTGCCGGTGTCTATTGAATTGAATTAACATATTTTCTTTGACAGCAAGTGTCAAGGGCACCCTTTACACAGCTATAAAGGTACATCCCACCATCATACTTTATGAAATTTATCTACATGTATTGCATATTTAGACGCACTTGTACAGATTTAATTAAGTTCAACATATTTTGAACCTGCGATGCTGTTATTTAATCTTCCTGTATCTATTTCAGGGAAACCCAGATCTTGTTCCATCCCTATTAACTTTAGCACTGAATGATGCTATGACTTATGATAAGGTGAGAGAGAATTTAACATGTTGAAACTTTGACCTGAAACTAGAATAATCTATTATTGTAGAAATTATATGTCAAGAAACTGATCTGATTCTGCTTAAGTGTGTAGGCTACAAAGTCTGGAGGCCCAAATGGATCCATAAGGTTCAGGTACGTGTAACACATACCATTACCACGCATAAGTGGAGGTATATAACAATGAAGTAAAATCATGAATTTCAGCATTCGGGGGTCAGTATTTCTTTTATGAGCTTAGAATGAAGATAGAAGCATGAATAATTTCACAGGATAATCTGTGATGATCTCCCAAAGAGAATCTCCCAGCACAGAGGTGATTCATCTGTTATGTTTTCAGATACTTGTTCCTGCTGGCCTTAGGGTCTTTAAATGCCATTTCGCAAAATGACCCAACTTTTTGTGTCAATGATGCTAAGCACCTTAGATGCATTAAATGTGAATGAGAAAAAGTTGTGGAATATGCAAACTATGCTGAATGATCAACTTGCGTTGAGGTCTTGGATAATGGATTCAGTTGTTTAGGATTCAAAATTTTCCTTTTACTTTGCGTCTTTTGGCTTAACTGTTTTAGCTCCTTGCTCTTTATTTCCTTTTTTTTTTTTTTGCCAGAAGTTTTAACTCCTTGCTGAAACGTTACCTTTATTTTTTTTTCTTGTCCATTATCTTTTGTTGTTTGAAGCTCAGAGATTAGCAGACCAGAGAATAAGGGGCTCTCTGCTGCTTTGAATTTATTAGAGGAGGCAAAGAAGGAAATAGATTCATACTCGAAGGGTGGCCCTATTTCATATGCAGATCTCATCCAATATGCAGGTTAGCTTTCAAATTTGTGAGCAATATGCTCTATAAATCATTTGTTTTTACCAATATGTCCATCATGGTTGAGCAAATTTATGCCATATGAATATACAATAGTGTGTGCATGATTGTGCATGGGTGAGTGCTCATAAAATTAACAGGGTAGGGTTGGGAAGTGTAATAGAATAACATGAATGATTATGTACGGAATATACTATAATGGCTTATCTAAGAGGTATTATCTCGTTATTGATGATTTTACAGTCAATACAAGCAATATATGAAGCCCAACTTATAAGCTCTGCTTGTCTAGCGCACATCTGTCACCACTTTCTGAAACAATGTTGTTTTAATATTGTTCTGAAATAATATCATTTGCACCATCCTTCTCTATTTTGATTACATTCTAATTACAGTAGTGTACTATTTTAAAGGTCTATTTTTAGTCCATAAGTTCTCCATGTAAATTGAAACCCTTTCCAAACACAATAACATAAAATGAAGGTGCTTTATTAAAATACTCAAATAACCTCGTTTCAGTTTCCAATAAGGAAAGTGTATCTGTTTGAAAGTCTGTGAAAAACAATGAATTCATTTGTTTGAATTCGGTGTCTGAAAGCTCCTGACCCAATTTTCTATGTTCAATGCAGCCGAAAGTGCCTTAAAGTCTACCTTTCTAGCTTCTGCCATCCGTAAATGTGGTGGGAATGAAGAGAAAGGAAACTTACTATACTCCGCTTATGGTTCAAGTGGGCAGGTTGGTTTCTTTTATATACACTTGTTTACAACATTAATCTTGTTTCATAGACTATATATTGTTCAACTGGGCAGGTTTCATTTCTCATATTTAGCTTCGCCTGATTTACATGAGCTCCCCATTCCCCCACCATCAGCTTTATGTTATTGACTTATAAGTTGATCCAATTTCTGTACCTATAATAAATCTGTGTGTATACACATTTTGTGTGTGGTATCGGTAATGCTTTACCTCTATTACCCAAAATAATGGGGGAGCTGTGGATGTGATGCATACAATTGTTTTTGTGCCTACAGTGGGGCTTGTTTGATAGGCAATTTGGAAGGTCAGATACCCAAGAGCCAGATCCAGAGGGGAGGGTTCCCCAGTGGGGGAAAGCAAGTGTTCAGGAAATGAAAGACAAGTTCTCAGCTGTAGGCTTTGGCCCCCGCCAGGTAATTTGTTCAACCATTGTGACATCAAAGTTGCATGGCTTGGCAATCATTCCTACACTATAATAATTCAATCCTTGTTTCAGTACGGCATTCAGTTACTGCACAAGAAATCAGGGTTGGAAACTGCAAACACCAATTTCTTGAGAAGCCGAGAATTTCACTAACCCGGTTCTTTTCTTTTATTTTTTCCAATTTTTGGCTGGCCAGCTGGCTGTTATGTCTGCATTCTTGGGTCCCGATCAAATGGCCACCGAGACCTTACTGGCCACAGATCCAAAAGTTGCCCCATGGGTTGAGAAATACCAACGAAGCCGAGAAACAGTCTCCGAAACTGACTACGAGGTTAATACCATTATTTCTCTTTTCTACTTTCATGAATTACAGGATAAATGGATAAAAATGGATGAGGAAACGAAAGATAACCTTACTATTTTAGGTAAGAAAAAGGAAATTATAAGATTTTTTGGTCCGCGTAGTTATCAGTTACCTGATAGAATAATCAAGCAGCAGGGTTTTGATCCATGATATGTATTTGAATTGTAGATACGTACGTTCTGTCTGAGCTGCTTTGTTTGACCTTTCATTCTTGTAACTTTGCTATGAAATTTGATTCTTTTCAGGTTGACCTAATCACTACCCTTACAAAATTAAGTACCTTGGGCCAACAAATCAACTATGAAGCCTACACATATCCTGTTCAGAAGGTTGATTTCAGCAAGTTGAAACTATAATAGAATGAAAGGATATTATTGTCTATGAAGCAGACCAACTCCCAACAAGCGGATGATCAATTTTTACGAGGTTTAGAGAAGCTCATTTGGCATCAAATCCGGGAATAGGCAGCGGACTTTTATTTAAAATTTTGTATGCCACATGCAATTCCAGTTGCCGAAGTCGGATAATTGTTTCTTTCTGTAATCACAACAATTTGAGATGTATTAAACTGAAAGAACGAAAAAAATCCCAAAATTTTCATTAAATTTGAGATGTATTATCTATACAAATTTTCGTCATGAGAAAATTTTCAACATTGTTAACTCAAAATTTGAAAGGAAATTGTGATTCAGTCAACAAGCTCAGCTTTCCACTGTTTTAATCTTTTGCCGATCTTGAAAACACAGGTTTGCCAAACTGATCACACAGGTAAATCGCAAATACAATCTATAATGCCAAAAATAAATCTGATATCCCATATTCCTATCTGGATTTTGGAGTAATGACCTCGAGTCCACCCATAAAGGGCCTTAATGGCTCAGGGATAACAATAGAACCGTCTTTTTGTTGAAAGTTCTCAAGCAAGCATACGATCATCCGCGGAACAGCACAGGCCGTGGCATTTAATGTGTGCACAAACTGTGTTGGAGCAAGATTGCCTTTACCCTTTTTGGGATTTGTTGACGATGCTTCAGGACGGTACCGGATTCCTAATCGGCGACTTTGGTAGTCGGTACAGTTTGACGCACTTGATATCTGTTCAAGTATGATACCACAGATGGAATTAGAAGATATCCAGACCCGAGAAGGCTCAATACTGGAAAATAATTTACAGCATCGGCAGAATTCCTGCTCATTCAACATAGTTCAACTTCAAAGGTAGTAACACTTTTTCGGACCCACAACCAGCCAACAAGATACTTTATATACTAATCTCAATCATCAACAAAGACATGATGCGCCAGAGCAAGATGTAGAGCTTGAGTTGCAAAACAGTCCCAACTGTGGTAATGCAAGAGGGTTTAATCCCTTTTTTAGTTTCTTTTTCTAGCTGTTTTCAATTCCTAAGGACCAAAAAAAAAAAAGAAACCGTTTTGAAAACATATATCAGCAAAGGACATGCACGCACATATCATACAGACCCAGGTACACTAACATAATAATAGCATACCTCACCAAAACGTCCTAAACCTGGCATCCATGCCTCCACATCAAATTTACGATAAGCAGGTGCGCCTAAATCCCCTGAAGCCATATCTAGAGTTCTGCCAAGAAGCACAATATTACAGTCGATGAGCACATTGGTACAAACCTACGTGACACAAATGAACATGTATATATTTATTAATGTATACAGAGGGCTGTCAATACTTACTTAAAATGAAAGCCTAGTGACAAGAAGAGGTCCTCTTCAATTCCAATTAACTCCTCATGGTAAGAATCACTTTCCTCAGGTGTGCAAAGGATGAACATCTCCACCTTACTGAACTGGTGGACACGATAAAGGCCCCTGCTCCAGAATAGTAACCAATGTATCAATATGATACAGAACCTAAAGTAAGTAGAAACAAAATTTGACCTATATCTTAGTAGGATTATAAGATATCATATTTCATTTTCCCTATTGGTGTTCTTTTTTATTTGTTGTCGGATTAGTAGGACTATCAGCAGTCTTCGAGGTAACATAAGTGGATAAAGGGCATATGCTTAGTAACACGTGACCCTCCACTAGGTAGGTCCTATACAATAGATGATTATGCCAAAATCACTGTGACTAAATGATCTTATGGGAACAAGTGCCCCTCAAGCACGGTTATTCAGAGCTAGCTAAGTAAAAGCAGGACTTGGTACCCACGACAAGTCCAAAAGAAGGAAAAAAAAAAAAAACAAAATTTATGCTCAGTTATTGAAACATCTAGAATTCTGTCAAGCTGCTGTATTTTGAAATGCACATAACAGCACTTGTTGCTATATAATAATAAGTATAAAAAGAGATCAACTCCATGTTTATTGGGACAGATCAATGTAGGAGCTGCATTATGCATTTCTGATCAATATAGGTTCACAAAAGGCATGCCATCATTGCAACTCAATGATCATACAGCCAATCACATCAACCCCTAGAAATGAGGAAACTTAAAAAAAAAAAAAAAAAAAGGAATGAAAACGAAAGAGGAAGAGATCAAAAAATCTAAAAAGGTTCAATGCGATATCTATCTACGAAAAATTAAAGGCTGATGAAAAATTTCGATTAATTCAAGTGCCTTGAACATAGAGAGAACCACATATATTGAATTGACAAGTTTCAAGTAGCTTCCCTTGACATAGGTAATTGCAGGTGATTTACCTTGTCGATGTGCCTGCAGCACCAGCTTCTGTACGAAAGCAATGGGAGAAAGCCAAATACTTTAAAGGTAATGATGAATCAGCAAGAATAGAATCCATATGAATTCCTCCCACTGGAATCTCTGCAGTGCCAATAAGGCATTGATCACTACCCTCTATAGAATAAACCTGTGGTGGTTGGCAAAAATATTATCAAAATACCTAAACTAATTGCAATCAACACAGCTCTCGAAAGATCAAATATCTTCACTTAAAGTATTAACCACGAAGCCCAACCCCCACCTCCCACAAAACAAAAGGAAGAAGCCCAAACTACACAAGCAAAAGGATATTGTCATGTCACAGTTGAACATGATGGGACTTCAATTCTGATAAACAAATTCTCAAAACAGGAAAAAAAAAAAAATAGAAGGGCCTTGTCCACCCTCGGCAGCAGCCATTCACCAACAACAAACATCCAGGATTAGTGAAAAGAAGAAAAAACAAGAAATCTACAGTGACCTGAGGCCATTTTGTTGAGTTTGTATCGTGTTAAAAACCACACTGAAGGCTCGACCAGTGAGGTGAGGGGAATAGGCAGGTGTAAAGTAGTTTGACCATCGGTTTTCTTGATAACAGATGGAAGTACAAAAATAAAAACCAAAATAATTTAAAGAAATCGGTTGTACTACTGGTCACAGTCACACTAGTTTGATGCAGGATCTGGGCAGTTCTCACTAGTTTAAAGCCCAACCCCTGGATATAGCAGAGACTCACCCAGTGAGGTGTTGGATTCATGGTCACAATGGTTCAAATGGCAAATTGTCATCAACTTGATATCTGATGACCGATGCTACGTGAAGTATAGGGGCTATAAATATGTTCGGAAAAGGCACTTATTAATCATATCAAGATATCTACAAACCTGGGTATTTTCTCCACGAGGTTGGAAGCCACATTTTTCAACAACAGAAGATCTCACAATTTCTGGGGTTGTAAGAGGTGTGAAGCCCCTTCTCATAAGTTTCAAAATTGTCCAGTTTACAAGGGCCATCTCTAGTAGAACTGCTTCATTCTTCAGGTAGTAGAATTTTGACCCGCTGACCTGCACAACCATGAACAAGTAACATCAAATACAAATTGAAGCCAATTTCTTTTTTCCTTTTATATTTCCCCTTTGTCGAGTGGAAGCCAGAGCAGCATATTCCCCATCGATATGGTAGAAATCAAGGTCTAAACTAAGTCAGATATAACCTATGTTTGAAGAGAACTATCTGATATCACCAGCTATAGAAAAGTGTTTCAGACACGTATAATAGTCAATAATGCAGTAGATGAAATGTTAAGGGCAACATATGGTTTAATGGTTTCAATTTAAAGACAATGAGGAATTCATTCAAAATTCTACTTTTAAGGGAAATGAAAGTGCAAACTTGGAATGAGTTTAAGAATCATTAATCCATTTGTCTTTATCATTGACCAGTTTTAATGCCCCGTAACTGCCTCAGTATTATAGATTGTGAAAAGATAACGTTATCAACGATTGGTATGTAGATGGATGATGGGGAATTGGGGTGAGCTGCTCTTTACACTTAAGAATACATGTGGACATAGAAGTTATAAAACCTATCTAATTGAACAGCAAAAAGAAACCTTGTTGTGGTCCTATTCAAGTTGATATTCTTTCCGTTCCGTTTGACCTCTCAAAAAGCACTTAATCTTGGAAGTATTTACCCCAGAAAACTTCATGTCATTTGTATAGAACAATACTATTTGCCAACTTTCAGAGATAAAATGCCAATTCATATTGAACACAGTGCATAACAACTCTTAAGGCTCCATACAGATGAGCTGAAGCTGCGGAATAACTTAGTGGAATAGAAGAAATACCTCTGCAGCAGCATCAAAATCAATGAGATCTAGATCTTTCCCAAGTTGAAAGTGATCTTTAATGGGGAAGCCAAACTCCCTAGGGCTACCAACCTACCAAAATGCAAGTAAAATAAAAAAATAAATCCGTAAGAAGACACTCCACATTTTGAGTTTTTTTTCTCTCTTTTTTTTGTGTGTGTGTGGGTGGCTGGGTGGTTTTGGTTGGGGTGAGGGAGAGATTGATTGGGAGAGGAGCATAAGAGAAATACCATTTTTCTTAACACGGAACAATCCTCCCCTCCTACTGGAACATCTGGATGGGTCATATTTGGTATACGTTGTGCCTCCTGCTGAAGCTCATCTGTAAGTTTAAGCAAGTCTTCTTCCAAAGTAATAAGTCCATCCTTTAGATTTTTTCCTGAAAAAGTTTATCAGACAACCGAATAAGACAATCTAAACGAAATGATTGAAAGAATGATGCCAACTTCAAATGCCAGACCTTCTTCAATTAGCTTCTGACGCTCAGAGGGTTCCAGTTTTCCTTTCATCTTGTTTGCAACCACATTCCTTTCAGCACGAAGCCGTTCAACTTCCTGCCATCTGTGAGTGACAATTAGCTACACTTGAGAATAAACCAATCTGTTTTGCTGATGTGGTGCAGAGTGTAAGCAGCATTCTAGACCAGCAAACAACTTGTACTTTAAACCAATAGGATTTTCAACTAAAGAATCTCTCTAAGCATAAAACTTCTTTTAATAGGTTTTCCCTTTTGTAACTGAAAAGGCCACACACATTCGTAAGGTTCAGCGTCATATTCTACTTCAGTTAACAAGTCCATAGCAGGTATTTTTCTTGTTATTTTGTTTTTAAGGCCAGCAATAGAGAGAGAGAGAGAGAGAGAGAGAGAGGAGCAGCTGTTTTTTTCATTGATTCAACATTAGTTTTGTTTGCCCACCATATTGTGTAATTTCGAGACTCACAGGCCCAACTTAGGGTCTTCTTGAAAATGCATCAAACAATTGCGGGGATAAGAAATGATATATTCTCTCAAGGTGCATGGCTCAGTCTCCCAGAATTCCATCAGTCACTTATGCAACACGCACAAATGTGAAGAAATTCTGCACATTATCAGATAAATTATGACCCATCAAGAAGATAGATTTTTTTCAGACTTACATAGGTTAGATGCAGTAGGAACAGAACTCCATATGATGAACTCTCATATCATCTGATAACAAACCATCTCCACAATACACACACACACAACGCATCATGTAAGTACATTAATTAGCTCCTTTGAAAAGTCCTGCCAAACTCACACATACAATAAAAACTTAATATTTATAGCAATGCTCTTCTAGTAGATTCAGTAACAAATCTGACATTAACCCACGCCGTCAATGGAGGCTTTTCTTAAGTTTGCAGAGTACATTAAAGTTTTTTTTTTTCTTCTCAATTTTATCCGAATTTACCATATGATGGTAAGTCATTGATTTTTGGTTTTGGTTATCTCTTCATTTCAATACTTTTCTCCTTCTTACAATGTGCTTTTTCTCCAATTTTTTCAATTGTTCAAGGCAAATAATTCCAAATTTAGAACTAGTGATTGATTAAAAATGACAGCCAATAGAAATCAACAAAGCAAACTACCCAGAAGTAAGATATCCCGAAAACAAAGAAGATATAGTAGAACCCTAACCTTCTGAACATTTAACAATCTCTCATAGAGTTCGAGAACTAGTTCCAAGTTAGCATTGGAACTCCGGTTCTTAATGTTGGCCGCAACAGCCACCTTGTTATCCCGAATCCACTTGAAATCTATCGACGCTTTCCATTGACGTTTCAAAACTGAACGCATATAACAAACAAGAACAACAACAATTAAAAAAGTCAAAACCCAAACAAAAATAAATATTCTGTTTGGTTGCTCAGAAAAAAATTGCAAGAACGAGAAACAATACTAAATGTTGAGTTCCATCAATGAGGCTATGACCAAACTGAATTAGTTAAGAAAAATTATCTGTAGAGGGAGAGAAAGGGTTTGAATGACCTTTTTCGTCCGGAATTGTAGAGGGACGTGTTTGGATGGCTGGAGCGGAGAGAGCTCTGGCGAGAAGTGGAAGAGCGCGTCTTTGGGGAGAGTGATGGCGAGGAAGAAGGAGGTCTAGGATGAAGCTTTTGGAGAGCGGCCTGAAAATGGAGGAGGATGATGGGATTGGGATTGGTATTGCTGAGATTCTTAGGGTGTGGAAGGTCGTCCCTCCGAAGCAACACTGCAAGCCCATCGCTTCAGTCCGACTGAGGATCTGGAGTGCTTGGACCTTGAGAGACCGCTCTTCTTCGACCTATTTATCCTGCCTTTTTTTATTTATTTATTATGATGTAATTACCCTTTGCCACCCCTGTGGTATGAGCGAAATTCACACAACCCAATGGTTAAAAAAAACTCATAAACAAACTATTATTTAGACTTATTTATAAAATAAATAAGATTGATAAATTAAAAAAAAATATTACAGCTATCAGTTTTATTTATCAAATTATTATTACAAAAAAAATAAATGAGTAAATTTAACATATATTGAATAATATAGATCCCATCATCTTGTATCTATTTATAATTATAATTCGGTGAAAATAACTAAAAGCTCTAATATTACTCTAAACTAAAATAACAAAAATGTTCCTGTGATTGCTAGTTCTTTATTTTGACACACAAGGACAAAATTACGTATTTTAGATGAATGAAATGAGAAATTGCTCATATAACGATAGAATAAATAGAATAACCAACTCCAAATTGGCATTGAGCTTTGTCTATATCACAAGGATTCATAGCTTGTCCATTTTTTTTTGGTTTTTCTTCCATTTATTATGAGAGTTGAACCAACATTCTTCCTGTTTGAAATAAGTTGGCAAATTTAGTGGTATTTTGTGTGCCAATGAGTTATTCTTGTACATGGCAACATCATAGCAAACTTCATTTTTCCCCATAAAGATATTACAAATAACTAAAGAAGTCTTTCAAATATTACAAGTTGTCCCAAATAGTTAGGGTACAAGCGTTGGTCTTTTCATTTTCTTAAACACATAATTGTGTTCTTGCTCATATATTTCATGACTAATTCTATGGATGACTACCTTTTGAATTACATATTTGTTAAAAAATTTAGCACTCGTAGGCATATTTAATGTATTATGAAGTTATCTTCAATTCTATAATGTCAGTGAATATGTAGTTCCAACAGTAGGGTTCAGTGCAACTTATTTTGATAGATTATAGATCTTTAATACCATATTTATCCTTAAAATATTGCTTATAAAATTGAAACCTATTATTTCTAATTTTTTTTATAAAATTATTTTTTTCTTAGAAAGAGATCAAATACATGTATAGTTAGTAAGGATGGGGAGTCAGTAGAGGTGGAGAGATTAATATGTTAGTAAAGTAAGTATTATAGAGATTAAACGGTAAGATAATCAGATATTATTTATTCGAAACACTACGCTCCTGCAGCGGCTTGAATCCTTGACCTCGTCTAAGTAAACGTAGGGCAATGGCTATTGGACGAAAGACTTTGGTCAAAACAAAAACTATCTACAATTAGTAATTTAAGATTTTGGATTAAAAGTCTTCAGGTCTCAAAACAATAGAATTATTGTTAAAAAACTTAGTAAAAGGCTTATATACAATTTAGGATTTAAGGTTACCAATTTAGGTTTGAGTTTATAATTTCCAAATATGATACTAAGAACGTTGGAATTTAGGTAGGACTAGGAAATATGAAGGTTAGTTTAAATAATTTTAGAATTTGCGAGATAATTTAGGGTATTTTAGGTAAAATATAAAAATAATCCAAATGCATTGAATTTTCCCTGCTCTTTTATTTGGGGAGAAAAATAAAGGGTTTCCAAAAGTTATGTAATTATTTAATGCAACCTTTAATAATTTTCCAAAAATTTAACAATCAAATATTTGTCATTAACATTTTTAATGATATGAATATGGACCAATAGGAAGCGAGTAAACCATTGTCACGATCCGCGTCGTACTTCAGAAAGCACATCTTGGCCGTCAAATCAAGTCAGAGAAAACACATCAGAAGCGAGTCTCAGCCGTACGATTCCAATAAAAGTCAATTCCCGCCGCTGGCCTAACCGCCTTGTGACTTCGTTCTATAAATAGGGGTCGCAGTGCAGCTCTCAAACTACACGTTCAGGAGAAAAGCAGTGCTTGTTCTGTTTGTTTCCAGGGAAATTGGTTTTCTCGGTCCTGAAGGCTATTCGTTTCTCGCTTTCTGTTCATCTAGCAACTCACTCGTATGCATCTTCTCCTCGTTTTCGTCTGCATATAGATTTTGATCTTTAATTTGTTCAACTGTTTGTATTCCGGATTGGAATTTTGTTATCCGTTTGATATAATTCGATTATTAGGGGTTTGCGAAATTGGTACGGATTCCGGTATTATAATTAGCGATTGAGAGCATGTCGTTTGAATTTTCCTTTGATACACCTCATGTGCCGATTCTATGGTTGCTGAGGAAAACCTATGAATATGGAAGGGAAATATTTTTTTGGGTAACCTTGTCTCTGAATTTTGGAAGCCCCAACAATCGATATTTTAAATCATTAGGGTTTTCCATTATTTTCTTGACCACGAAATCAAGCAACTTTTACGTTATTGGGAAAAAAGGTGGAAATGTTTGGTTATTCTTTTCCGATTTGTGATGAATACCTAAACCTTTCATGATTAGAGTGTATTTCATGATTTCTATGATATTTGATTTTCCATTTGAAAATTCAGATGGCTCGTACAAAGCAAACTGCTCGCAAGTCAACTGGAGGCAAGGCGCCGAGGAAGCAGCTTGCGACCAAGGTTCTATTTTCATCTTTATCATTCAACATTGTTTTATATATCAATTTTATTCGGGGGGTTGGAATGTTTGTCAATTAGGGATTTTGTTCTTTCTGTATTTGTGAATTCAAATCTTCTTGGTGATTGTTTTATCAGGCTGCTCGCAAGTCTGCCCCAACTACTGGAGGAGTGAAGAAGCCCCATAGATACAGACCTGGAACTGTTGCTCTTCGGTTGGTGCTGCAAACTCTGTTTATAAATACTATATTCAACTTTGGGCGTGGTTGATTACTAAATTTGTCTAATGTATGATGCAGTGAAATTCGCAAGTACCAGAAGAGTACTGAACTACTGATCAGGAAACTGCCATTTCAGAGGCTTGTTCGTGAGATTGCACAGGATTTTAAGGTGACTGATCTACTTAATGTTGTTATGGTACCCTTGATTGCTTGCTAATGTCCCTGTTTTTGTTACCAATGCTAGATAATAGAGAACCCTATCTCTGGTTTTCAAGATTTAGTTTGTGGAAACTAAGCATAATATTCTAGCCCATAGTTCCTAAAGTAGCAGTTATAGGTCATGGAATTTGCTTTGTCACCAATTTCTCTCATCAGTAACACAAAACATTTGAGAACTGTGGGCTTTTCTTAGTGGATTTGTGTGTTTTGTGGTAAAAATTAAAATTCATATGGATTCCCAATCACCTTTTTTTTTATTGCATATGGTGGCTGGAGTCATTGTCATTTTGTATTTACTTTCGTAATGTTCTTTGGGTGCAGACTGACCTGAGGTTCCAGAGCCATGCAGTCTTGGCATTGCAGGAGGCAGCGGAGGCATACCTTGTTGGGTTGTTTGAAGATACTAATCTCTGTGCAATTCATGCAAAGCGTGTCACGATCATGCCTAAAGATATTCAGCTCGCAAGGAGAATTAGGGGTGAGAGGGCTTAGTCTTTTGTAAATGGTGGGGGTTATGTGAGGCGAAGCTAACAGTTGTTGATGATGGGAAACTTTAGAAGGTTTAGGTGTTTGTCTTCTTTAATGTACTTTTGTCCTTCCTAGTGGATTATTGGTAGAAACTTGAGACTTTGGTATTATGTTTGTGGATTGACATACACCATACTCCAATTCTCACGTCTCCCCTTTTTTTTTTGGGTTTGTCTAATGTCTGATGATTTTAATCCCATTATCCTCCTAATCTTCTTTGTCAAATTTATAGCCTTGCATGAACTTGACTGAGTGATGGTGAATCTTTAACTATCAAGGAAGACAATGAGCTTGACTGGTTGATGGTGAATCTTATAAGGTGTTACAGAACTTAGGTTGGATGTATCAGATTTCTGTTTTGATTGTTCTTCGAAGTCTAAACACAATTTTGGAGCATGAATACAAAATAAAGACTGCTATAGATACTTGATATGCTTCAAAGTGAAGCCTGATATTACTGTATTAATAGAGGTCAGTTGGACGCATGATTGTTAGAAAACTTGGTGTTGGTGAGCTGCTGAGGTCGCTTGACCCTGTTCTGAGTCTCTTGTTATTGTAATGAATTGAATGATTGGAGTATGAATTCAATGTTGAGCAAATAGACATGAATTAGCCAACCAGATGGAACCTTAAGCTAAATCGTTCTTCTTCAACCTACTCCCCGATGATGTTCAACTTGGGGCATAGAAGCCAACAGGGCTTCTGTCTAAGACAATCTGAAGGAATTTTTTTGTCGGAGCAGATAGTTTAATGTTTTTCAAATTAAGCACTAAGGTCTACCGTTGTTTCTGCATTATTCAGATATCTCAGGCTTACCATTAAAGACACATATGCCAGTTCAAAGATAAATGATTGCTTTATCATGCATGCAATTTCGTTGAATTTGTAACTAAACTGGCTATAGGTAGCTAAACATGTAGGGACAAGAAGAATCACAAGGAAAACATAACTCCGATTGATAAAGAATTAGAAAATCTAGAATATCAACGAGAGATAGGGTATCGAATACCCTTTGACACCGGTATTAGCTCCCAGAAGTAACAGGTAACTCGGAAACCAGGATGCCGAAATTGCATCTTCAAAGGCATCATGCCTCACATATTGACTTTCTCAAGCTAATTAAACCCAGAGTTCGATAATGCCACGAGCAATAATCTCTTATTATGTGGTGTATAGAAAACGTAGGTCACTGCTTAAGTTCATGCTTCTCTGTGACCTGTTACTATTGCAAGACAGTCAAAGCTCAAAAAAAAAAAAAAAGAAAAAAAATGGTGGAAAGAGAGTTCCATCTAAGTGATGATTGTCAATAGCTTTGTCGGAGGAGTAACAAATATGTGTTTGGACTCAAAACTAGTTCCAAGACAAGCCAAAAATTTTTTATTAACCACTTTAAAATAGGGACTTCTCCTGAGACAGTTTAGTTCTCATTTCCACAAATTCATCTGGCGGATCCAATCAACCGGACCAATGGTAGGAACCAAATTACGTTTAGGTTCCTCAGCAGGCACCATCTACAGTGGACCTGGAAAGGTACCATTCTCCTTTTGCTCGTTCCACCTGTCTATCTGCAATCATAAGCCATACAATGAAGTCAACTTCTACTTTCATGAATGCAACAGACTGAAGTCCAGCAGAGGAAAAAGAACACATCTTAAAGTTTCACGAGGCCGCCAATTTGAGAAGATATTATACTATAGACATGTAAGATCAGTGGAGCAGATGAAATTCTATCATAGTCCTATCAACATGGCTGAAACCAATTCCAACCTAAACTTAGGCTGCAAGGGCATTCAAAAGCAGAAAAGGTACACAGTACATACCCATTCACCAGGGCAAAGAGAACGATAGTATTTTGCAAACTTGTCACACTCAGGAGCACCTTCCCCCTTTGCAGCTACACACCTGGAAAGACCACAAATATATATATATATATTAGTCGTACAAAGTTATGGTGCCAAGCTGGTGAATAACTACGGTTTAAGAAACGCATAATTAGGGAACTCTAGGATCTTGATTGACTCACCGATGATACTCAATGTATCGAGTAAAGCAATGCCTAGATTGATTTGTAGTTGGGAAACGGAAATCTGCTGGTGCTGTCTCAAGCTGGTATCCAGCCACAGTACAGAAGGAAAAGTTGAACATAAGAAGATGAACGTGGTACACTGCTGATGCAGGAAGGAAAACAAGAGTTAAAGATTATAGTCCAGTCAAGCTTACCTTAATCTCTGGTATCTCCTCAACTTCTTGATCCCCTGAGTCTTCCTGTTCAGCACTTTCACTGCTTTCCTCAGCAGCAGCTTGGGTGACCTCACTGACACTTTCCCCTGCATTAGAAGTGGCTTCATTGCTTTCTCCAACAACAGGGGTTTCCTCAGTTTTTGGAGTGACAACTTCCTCAGAGATGGTATTTGCAGGGTTCTTCACCTCTAGTTCTTCTGCGGGCTTTGTTCCCATATCCAGCTTCTCTTCTTTCTCCTTCAATAAATATTGCTGCAATTCAAAGCATCAGACAATAAGGTGTCACCACGATCAACTAATAATAAAAGGCCACAGCTGAAGATGTAAGAAAGCATGCTGAAAGGCACGGGGTCCTCTCATGCTCTCATCTTCTGTATAATTTGCTAAATGATAAATTCCCAAACTTACATACATTTGAACTTAGGCTAAGGTTGCGAGACCTCAACTTGTAGTCTAAACATCTTGTTATTGTCAGCTAACCGCCACGGCCAGCCGATAACACCACCATCTTAAACTACATGGACTCGGGTTCTTATAGCCTAAGAAGATTGATTAAGCAATATGTATATGAGCAATACAAAATTCAACTAATATATGAGGCACAAATAGCTTTTTATTAATATCCAGATTTTTTTTTTGTTAGAATGTATGTAAGAACTAAGCATAGATGTACACACAAAACACAAGCCTACTGAGGGAGATAGATGCTATTTGCAATACATGTAAAGGGAATATATCGCAACAAAACTCAGAGGGAGAGGGAGAGCTAAGCAAATGTAGGAGAAAATTGAAAAAAATGGGAATATACATCATAATCCATTGTTAAAAAAAAAACATTCCTGGAAAGTATGTGCAGCAGTAACAATTTGTATAAATATGAGGTCCACCAACACTCCTAGGACAAGGAACATGGAGACAAGCGAACACAGGAAAATGAATGAAAAGAGATTATATTTAGACATACTAGTCTACTGTCAAAAATATGTCCTACAAATACATGAGCAAACCTCAAAGACTAAAATTGCTCCCCTTGCTCTATAAACATTAAAGCACAAACCTCAAGATTAACGCTACCAAGAATTTCATGTTATACTCCTTGAATAAAATCTTGTGGCATGGACTCATATGCCTCCATAGAGATCTTCTTTTAAATGGTCAAGAAGAAGAAGGCGGTGTTTCACTAGAATACGGACTTTAAACTTGCTATACGTAGGATACCCACTAACTAGTTGCAAACAACCAGAAAACACTAATCAGTACATAAAAGATAAAAATCTAAAATATTAACCCATTACAGCTTTAATATTTGCTATGAACTTACATAAAATCTTCATTAGATTATACAATAATACTACTGGCTTTAAAATGACAACAAAAACCTTTTGAGCCTATTTTGCAATAACGTGATCATGTCTGTTTTGAATCTTTCTCTGAAAATGCTTTTAGAACAGCAGCCAAATATACTAAATAAGATAAATGCCATTATTTTACAGGAATTAAACGAATCCCCGCAGAACACTACACAAATATGATCAGATCAAATCATCATCCTGAAAATCCAAGCGTCTGCGTTTGTGTACGCATCAATCTATGTATCTACTGCAGCCGATCCATTCAAGTCAAAGCTGACCAAAGGAAGGCCAAGATTGATCCTCACTTTGAAGTAAATTTTATGGAGTGTACTCAAATTATTCAAAGAAATTCACAAACGCAAAACACAAATTACGGGCATAAGAAATCAACTAGATCAAATAGGAAACACAATCCGAGTACCCCAGAGCATTGCAACATTACTTGCAAATGAGTACAGATGTATATAAAAGATTGGATATATACATATAAAAACACATATTTCCAGTACCTCAGCTAGGGTTGGGGTTTTTGCCGTATCGACTTCCGCCATGGATGGTTGGAAAGGAAGCTTCCGCTGCGAGAGGCGGCCAAGAGAAGAAGAGGAGAGAATTGTGGTTAGGTTTAGAGATATCCAGTGACTCACTGAGTTAATGCACAGGTGAGTGAGGGCGACAGGGCGTGAGACCACCCACAGTTAGCCACGTTAGGATTTGATTTGGGGTGCGTCGGCGTCAACCCAGCAGCTGTACCTAATACGGGTCCTACTTGAGCCAGTCTAAAATGTGGTCTCGGATTTGACCGGGTCGTAGAGGGATGAAAGTAGAAATTGGATTTGAATTTTGAACCCGAGAGCGTGCGGGCTGGATACAGCTCCTAATCTGTAATCACGGGCCGCCTGGGTTGGGCTTGACTGCTGTTCTTTTACTTTTTGGTCATATTACACTTACCACCCCTGTGGTATTGGAAATTACACCGACACCACCTTCAGATTTTATTGGCAAAAGACATTAACACCACATACAAAATTAGGTTTATAACCCTATTTATTTAATTTTTTATTTGCTAACATCCTTTATTTGAACCGTGTTCTTTATGCAACTAATGAGATTCTTTTATTCATAGGTTAATAAAAGTTTGTCATTGAAAAAATGAAAAAGTTCTCTATCCAAATATATATTTTTTTTGAGTAAATCATAGTAACCTTCTCTAATATTTAACAAAAAAAAAAGAAAGAAAGAAAGAAAGAAAGAAAGACATATTCCATCATATTTTGAGGATTACACTGTCATTTATTTTAAACCCCGTGTAATAGATTCCCAACCTCGACCCCTTCCATCAACCACACCCACCCCTTCCATCAACCACACCCCTACCCTTTCTCCAGCCCTTTCCTTCATACCCTCGCCACCCCAAGTAGCCTCCCTTGCTCCTCCCTTACCCTACAACACCTTTCTTACCCCACCCTCGGCAGCCACCCATTGGTAGCTTTAGCTTCAGATTATTGACATCAATTCATTTTTTATAGCAAGGTAGGGGTGGGGTAGGAAGAAAAAGGGGAAGGGGTGGGTGGGGAAATGGGACCTGGTTAGTTGGTGTTGGTTAAAGAGAGTGATATGTTCCTCTCTCTGAAATGGGATTCTCTTTGAAACTGTTTTCATTACATTATTCCATTCTAACATTAAAATTAATCTAAACAAACATTAGAATTGAAATGGTTATTCTATTCTTATATGAGTAATGCTATACAAATAAAAAATTTATATAAATTTAATATACAAAATGATGTATTTTAATGATGGTTTTTCACTTCAAAATAAACACCCAACATAATAATTTTTAATTACAAAATTATTATTATCACATCATTACGTATGCAAATTTTGGTACAAATTTTTTCATAAAAATAATATTTTTCTTTCCATATTATTCCATCATGACAACCAAATAATGAAGTGTGAATAATTATTTTATTCCATTTACACAACGTTCCGTTCTTGCATACTAAACATAGCCTAAAGATAAAGTCCAAAATAGGGTTCTTGGAAGGTTCATTTCTCCCTTAAAACAGTAAGCTTAGCTAGAAAAGCAAAAGGCAAATTCTATTAAGAACAACCTTATCCCTACATTGGCCTTGCTCTTTCCAATGGAGTAACAACATGCAATAGTATGATAATTTAGCTGAGGTTCAAATCCAATTGTTCACAAAAAAAAAAAAAACGAATTTTGATACATTGGAGAAATTTGCATGGGTTTAGCTGGTCAAACAAAAAGAATCATATGATTCTGGTTGAATGTTATTGCAGATTACAAAAAAAAAAAAAAAACAAAAATAAAAATCAGCCGCAAAACATCTAATTATCCATCCATATAATGCATCGAATGCTCTTCCCCTGGAGGAGTAAATCAAAAGCTTGATTAATATCCTGGAAGTTGACTTCGTGTGTTATGAATCCATCCAAATTAAGCTCCTGTAAAATTAACCCAAACAGAGGAATTAATAATTCTTACTAAAAATTAAGCTCCCACAATTGCTCACTGTAAAATAATTTAGGGTAGGCAAGTACTGATGATGATGGTAGTGAAAACTTACATTGTCTAGATATTTTTTGGCAAGGACTGGAAGGTCGTTTTTGGGTTTGATTCCTCCGAAGAGCGACCCCGTGATAGTTCTGCCTCTGAGGAGCTCGTAAGAGGGGGTGCTTAACGGCGAGCCATGCATCTCCACCCCCAGTATCACCGTCTTTCCCCATCCCTAACCTCTTACAAAAGCCGAACTCTAATTAGATTAATTCAAGACACCTGCAACAATAATTTTCAACATGACGTGTATACACAAATGAATACATGTAGAATTTTTACTGGATGACCTTATTGTTGGAACAAATTTTTTATGAACCGACAAAAATGCCTCTAAGTCAATATTACAAGAGATTATTAGTACCCAAGTAACGGTCAACAAAAATTAGAGTCGAAGCTAGCCATCTCACTCACGCCCCACTTGCTATTGGTGGCCCTACTATTTTAGGGTCGCTAGTGATTCTAGCCGCTGTCCACGGGCTCTAGTCTTTTTTAGGGGTTGCTAGTTTGCATTCTATGGAGAGACTAATATTACGAGCATACATTTGGACCAAAATAATCATTGATCAAAAGGTACTTGTAGTCGGCTTCGACCCTCCTAATTCTTCTGACGAACTAATAAAAAAAAAGTACTCGATAGGAGAAAGAAATGATATCTTGGTCTTAAAATTATTTAACTTCCGAATGTGATGATGCATATGATATATGTATGTTATAACTAATCTTAAAACTCTATCTTTGGAATAATCATTGATCAAACGGTACTCTATAGGGGACAAAATACTATCTGGGTATTAAAATTGTTTGACTTCAGAATGTGACGATGCATATAATATATATATATATATATATGTTTGTGTATCATGAGAGAGAGAGAGAGAGAGAGAGAGAGAGAGAGAGAGAGAGAGAGACCGGGCGAGAGCTCCTGAAAGCATCTTCCATTAAGGACGCCAATCCAATGCACTCGAAGCAATAGTCAGCACCCCCATCTGTCATCTCTTGTATCACCTGATTATGATCAATAACGAAGGAGAGCTAACTATCGTTTAAAACATTTGTCACTTGCCAGCTTGGTTTTCTATGTCATAATCAGTAATAGAATAGCGTTGGAGCACCAACCGCAGTGACTGATTTTTCTACGCAGCTGGTAGGATTGATAAAGTCAGTAACTCCAAACTTCTTTCCTGCAAAGCATGAATATATATAACTATTTTAAAGAGTTAAAAATTTTACCCTAATTTATTGTTTGCTTCTAGGTTTCATACCAACTGAATTTTATTTATAATGAAGATATGTTACCAAATGAAAATAACAAGACCCACCAATTTCAAATTTTTCTGGATTCAAATCAACTCCTATGATTTTCGAAGCTCCATGTAGCCTGGCTCCTTCCGCAACCTGTTGTGCAACGCCCAGCAAGCTCTGAGGAAAATCCCTTGGCTTTGTCCTTTTTTTTTTTTGTTTTGGTTCTTACCAAACATAAATTTAACCCTTTTCATGGGAAGATAATGCCTACTAAAGGCAATTCTTGGCTATAGGCGAAGTTTGTTTCATTGAAAAATATCGAGGAAAAATATTTCTTGAAAAGTTTAAAAATTTTGATTATTTGTTTATTTGAAATTTTTAAAATTTTAGGAAAATATATTCCAAACCATAAGAAAAAGGTTAGAAAAGAAGTTATTTTATGCGGTTGGAAGAATGGAAGAATTTGAATCCAATCTTCTAAAAAGAGGAGTTCAAATTTTTCTTAGTCTCTCTCTTTCTTTCTATGAATATCCTAATCCCTTATTATTCTATCTCATAAAAGAATAGTTCTGATTTTCTATAATCTCTCACTCTCTCATAATGTCTAATCATTTATGTGATTTTAAAAAAAAATTATTTTACACTTATATGTTGTTCAAATAATAAATTGGGCTAAAATAATTAATCTAGAAAAAAAATTGTAGTTTGTATCAAATGGACAAAAAATAATTTATTTACTAAATATATTTCAAAGAAAAATTCATAATTTATTTTTCAATAAAACAAACGGAGCCTATGGGATTAAGTCTGAAAAAGAAAAAAAAACTTGGAGCTAGCTGGCCAGCACAACTATAATCTAATGATGATTTGTAAAGCTTTGTCACGATGGTGTAGAGACCAATTAGGATACCGAAACCTGGCCTGGCATGATAATTGAAAGCAATTTTGTAAAAAATGAAGTGAATTATTTTACCGCAAGCCCCACAGCTCCGAGCCCAAAGATTGCGACAGTGGACCCTTCTTCCACCTTCGCAACCTTCCAAACTGCACCGACGCCTGCACTCACACAACGCATTCAATTATTCCTCCCATCCTCACTACTCTTGTAATGCTATACAAAACAGATAATATGATATCTTTTCATTTTAAATCAAAACACACTATCATTTTACTTCATAATTTTAAGAATTTTATTACTAAATCATTCTGGTTGTGTTTTATGGTCGATGATACGACAAACACATTTTCAATTTTCTACCAGATGCGAAACTCGTTTTCTCCCAAAAATTGTTTCCCTGATAAATACAAAACTCTTGTGAAATTTTACTTCCAGAATTTCTCATAAACGTTAATATAATTTAAAAATACTCGTCAACAAAATTTTAAAAAATATTGTGAAAACTCTCTTGGAAATAGATTTCTCATAATTTGTATTCTTTTTGTACTCTCAAATATAATAAATATATACATATATTATTGTTCTAATAAGTTTTCATAAAATTTTGTGCAGTAGTACTATTTTAATTCATTATGGAATTATTCTAATACTATATATTACTGTTTTTAAGGTTGCTAATAAAGTTTTTGTAAATAACCTATTAAATCTTATATCACATGGCTTTTTCGTTTCTCATAATATTTTTAATCACATTTAACATTTCACATTTCTGCTTCCTGTACTGTTTCTTCTTTTCATTTCTTATATTAGCAGCTATGGTTTTGATGGCATTAACTGCATATGGTCATGTTAAGTACAAATAATAATGGTAAAAAGACAAGGACAGAACAATACTACAGAGAGGAAAAAAATAAAAAAAGAACGGTTGCAAAGTCGCCAAACTTGAATGCTGATTGTGTATGATCACATATATATACACACACACATATATATATGTACTTACTCACCGGTACTCACTCCACAGCCAAGCAAGCAGGCCTTGTCGGCGGGAATGTCACAGTTCAACTTCACGACATCGGCAATGTCCACCACCGTGTACTCTGCAAAGCTAGACACAAACAAGAAGTGATGCAAAACCTGTCCATTCATGTCCTTGAACCTGCTGCTCCCATCCCTCGGCATCCCAATGTAATGACTCAGTGGAAATTTCGAGCAACCATTGCTTTTTGGAGACTTGCAATCCCTACATTCTCCACAGTCCGGGAGAAACACCGGCAGCACCGTGTCCCCTTCTTTTACTTCCTCCACATGCTCTCCCACACTCTCAACAACACTGAACACAGAAAAAAAAAAAAAAAAAACAAACTTAAAAGATTCGATACAAACAAGGCAACAATTCTAATCCTACGAAAAAAGTTATACTCAAAATCCCAATTCCGCCAATCATTCAGTACAAAAATCTGTATAATGTTTATGTTTATATAGTATTACTCTATGAACAATTGTAAAATAGAGACAAGTCTGGGATTACCCAACTGCTTCGTGCCCGAAAATCCTTGGAAAAGCTGCAGCTGGTCCCTGGATAATGATATACCGAGAGGGGTAATTAGAACATAATTGTGATAAAATTGGTATGCAAATTGGGGGAACTTACAGCATTTAATTTCCAGAAGGTAACATCAGTGTGACAGAGTGATGTGCAGAGTATTTTGATCCGAAGCTCCCGAGCTTTTGGAGGGGCCACTTCAATCTCTTCTATGACAAGAGCCTCTCCTGGGTTTCTACATACTGCAGCTGTTGGTTTACAGAAGGAAAGAGAACAAAAGGATCAAAGGAATGCAATCACATGATTCAAAAACCTTGCAATCAGAGAATGAAACCTTTGCATCTTATGGGTTTGCCAGCAGTCTCTGATGGGCATTTGTTCTCCATATCTGAGTTATCTCTGCCTGCGTTTCTTGCTCTTTTTCTTCTCTCTTCTGGTACATATATTTCACCATCTATAAAAAAAAATTAAAAAAAAGAAGTCAAAGATGATAGAACATTAACATTGTAGGGATTAAAATAGTTGAGTGGTAGATGGCGCTGGTGACATCTTTGTTGGTTGGTCCATCATCGTCTAGTGCCCTGAAAATACTTTTATTGATGCTCGACACTCATCAAATGTATGAACAAGGAGGGAGGTAGTCATCGTGTTCTATCATGAAAGCAGTTGGACTTTGTTTGAGATTTAAGGTATCAAAAACAAGTTGGACTTTATTTGAAATTTAAGGTATAGACGAAGAAAAAACTAAGGGTAAATTACAATACCCTTTTAGTTTCTTAAATGACAGTACCTTTTGCTTTGGTTGTCAATTACATAATAACCTAACCGTTAAGCTACCATCAATGAAAATGACGATGAAAAAGCATGATGTCAGCATAATTGTGTTGGTGATTTCCAATTTTACACTCACAAGATATTTGTAAATATAAATGTCCCTACATCAAAAAGTGAAATGACAAAACTGACCGCATTATATGCATAATAAAAAGACAAATTTGCCCCTCCATTTCAAACAGAGTCAAATAATATCCCCTCTTTCTTTTTCTTTCTCCTCGGACCACGCATATATACACACATTCATATTGTTGTGTTTTGTTTTTTTTTGTTTATGAAATCTAGAAGGCAATACAACCCCCAACCAACATTCGCTGGCAATTTGATACCGCACCATACTCTCAAAAACTCTTTTGGTCTCTATCAAAACTAATGTTTTAAAATCCAGACCAAACCGCCTGATTGAACGTATTAGTCCGGATTAGTCCTTAAACTCATTCTAGATTAAAAACTGCTATATTTTGAGAAAATCTGATGATTCGGCAGTTAAACCGTCTAACCGGTTGACCCTTGAACGAGTTAGTTGTATTGTCCGGGTTTTTAAACTATAATCAAAACAACAAATTCTGCTCGCCACCGTACCCAATTTTTAAACAAAAAAAAAATTGAAAAAACAGCAAGCGTAGAACATGAATACAAGTAGGAATGAATCACAAGCAATGTACATATATTGTGAGGAACAAATTCTGCTCACCACCATACCCAATTTTTGAACAAAAAAAAATTGAAAAAACAGCAAGCGTAGAACATGAATACAGGTAGGAACGAATCACAAGCAATGTATATATGGTGAGGAATGGATATGGTACTGCTAGATTTCTTCTTGCCAGCTCATCTTCACTACAATATCAACTCACTCTATGTATAATGCTCGCATAACAGAAAACATTAGCACTTCGCACTATCAACCCAAATCAGGATGCAATGGTTCTAAAACCAAATACATGTATATACACATACATACATACATGCATATACACTTGTATACACAGAGCACACAAGAATCAGAACAGTGGGCATATGGGTCACATGATAAATCGACCAGCAGTGCAACGTATTGTTTATGACAAAACGAATCAAACTTAATCAAACAAACTCAAAATTTGTCCAAAATCGTAGAAGGTAGAAAGCCACCACAACCTCCCTCGATCGAAGCCCACAAAGCAGCCATCACCATCACCTTTTTTCGTCTAAACCCCCAACAACAGCTTCATTCCGACCGCCACCACCTCTTTCCGTCCAAACCTCCAACAAGAACCTCCCTCCGACTGCCACCACCTAGCACCCCCAGCTATATTTCAACACCGCTGCTGGGTCTTCTGTCTTCGTCATCGTCGTCGTCCTTCTTCTCCCTTCTCTTCTCTGTTCTTGCTTACTCTTTCTCTCTCTTTGGTTGACTGGGACTCTTAGTTCTTATTTTCATTGCATTTTGTGAGAATTGGAATAATCAGTTTCCATGTTACAAGAATTTGGTGGAGAAAGAAGACGCGGGGGTGGACTTCTGTGTAGAGAGGGGAAGATGAGAAAGACGGATGGGAAGCTGATAAGGTAGTATCACACGTGACATTGTATGAGTGGTAAAAATATTATATTATTGTGATTGACAGTGGTATATGAGAGAGAGACTATAGGTCCTCTTCATTTGTCTCGAAACTTCAGTGAGGCATTTTTGTCTTTTTATATTTTTTGATTTCTGCAACTAAAATATGTCCTGTTAAATAAGGGGTAAAACAGTAAAATAACACCTCTGGTTAACGCGTTTGACAAGCCTGACGGGAAAATTAGTGTCTTTTTAAAAATTTAAAGGGTAGTCGCTGTAATTTACCCCAAAAAAATAAAAATATCTTTGCTTGGTAACTATATAATTGCAATAGCCCTGTTTGTTTGCCAAGACGGGATAGTTGACAACCATTGGCTCAGTTGCAGACCCAAAAATCCAATTTGAAAGTTTTAAGGGCCCTTTGGGTCCGTCCGCCCCTGGTTCGGCCCCAGGGGCACTGTCATTATTTATACGAACAAGTAGGTAACTCATTTGGAGCTTATTTTGAATTTTTTTTAAAGTATTTTTTTTTGTTTACAAGTAAAATAATAAATTTTTTGACTGTTTTACTTTTATAGCTTAAAATAAGAAACAAAATGTAAAAAAATTAATTTTTTCGCTTAAAATTCAAAAAAGCTAACTTGTAAAACCTTGACAAAAAAATCCTACTTAGATACAATCGTAAATACAGATGTCTCAAATTTGAGGCTGTTGATCTATCTCGTAGGGGTATTCAAAAATTCATCTAACCTGAACTTACCCAAAGTCAAATCGAGTCGAAATCAATTTCAATATTTGTGAACCTGATCTTAGTAGTTCAGTTAGTGGGTCACTATCTAAAACCGATCCAACCCGAATCAAAACTGATCCGAATCATATGTAATGATTGAATTTTAATAGCATATGCGCGCATTTTTACTATGTGCTTCATTTATTTGCAATTTAAGTATTTATCAAAATTTTCTTTTTTGTAAAAAGAGATGAATTTTTAGCCTGCACGAATCCAACCCGAACCAAGCCAAAATCGATTCTAGTATCTTTGATTCCGACCTTAACAGTTTAATTGGTGACTCATGACCCGATCCGTGAACACGTCTGAGTATCTTGGGCTCATTTCATATCTTTGATTTGCTGGTGACTTATGTATCCAGGGTCTTGTACATTGCAGGTTGAGTCCAACGTGATTTTGGCTTGGGGTGATTTCTAGTATAAAAACAGAAAAAGAAAAAGAAAAAAACTATGGTAGTTATGTGACAAGACTTTAGATGGATTCAACTTTTGAATTTGATGATAACAAAATGAAGTAACAAGTGGAGTAATGTTGTTCAACTTGAATGTCTGGCATTTGTTTTGAAGGTTTGTTAAAAAAATACAAAAAATAATTGTCACTACACGTTAGAGTTCAAAAAAGTCAAAACAAAAAAAAATGAAAAATGAGTTTTCACCTCTGAGTTAGAAATCTTTCACGTTCTGGGGTCATAGCATAGATGGATGCTACTACACATATACACACATCATATATATATACAAGATATAAGGTTAATTTAGTACAACTCTTCCTTTAGTAAAATGGTAATGTGGCATCTCTATTAGTACTGCTTGGTGCACTAAGGTCCTTCTCTCACCTTCCCTACCAACTCCTCCTAAGACTGCACCTCGTCCTGTCTGCCACTGAGCCACACATTTCAATTAACAACTTACATAATGGTTATTAAATCCAGTATTTTATTAAGATGCTTAAGTTCTAGTTTTCGGAAGAAAAAAAATACTTTTTAGTGAGATGCATGAACAAATCAAAATATCAAATCATGCTATTTCTTTTTATTCTTTAAAGTCAATCATGCTGGTTTTTTTATTTATGAAAATTGTATAAAAGCAAAAATGTTGACGGGGCTGCCTAGAAAACGACATAGTGCTTAGAAAATGCAAACATGTAGTCTTTAAAATATAAATATTGAAAAAAATAACAAAAGTAAAATGTTAATGGTAACATGTGCCTTACTATTTGTGTTATACATGCATAAACAAAAATATACACAGTAAAAAAGTGTGGGTGCTCCCACACTTTGAACAATCCGATAATACATATTTAACACGTATTTGTCTAATTAAAAATAAAAAATAACGTCATTGACATGTTCATAAACTATTCAATAAAAGATTATAATAGTAAGGGGAATCTTAATATCTTTAGTTTACTTTATTTGTTTATTAGAGTCATAAATAGTAGAAGTTGGCCCTCTCTCTCATTCATTACCCACTCCCCGGATGAAGTTTCTTCATAGAATAATACTAGAGCCGCAATATTTTTTCACAGCATTTCCGTTGTTATAAACACAAATCATAGAGTTTGCATTATTAAATACGTGTGAAATTCATTAAAAAAATAAATATAAGCTATTGCTATGATTGGTTATGGCTGACAACACCACCACGCATGTAGCCATGTTCCTTTTGTACATCCCTCTCCAGTTTCTCTCCATCCATTAATTGGTTATTAAGGGGCATGCCAATTCCATCTTAAGCTACTTAGACTCTAAGCAAACTCCTTTAATTTAACCTACTGAGACACATATTGGTCATGGTAGAACTACCTTTCTATGGATTGAGAACTTGCACCCACTGGATCCACAAATGAGAAAATATCAATGGCATTATTTTGCAATTTGATCAAATCCTTACGAGCTAAGTTCTTTGGAGCTTGCCAGCATCAGCCACAATTGAGTATCAATAGTAGTTAGTGGGTCCTAATTGATGTGTCTTAACAATAAGCATCAGCCGTAATTAATGGTAGACTTTTTCAATCTTTAAAGAAAAAGTGTGATGAAAGAAATGGAAGATGAAATATTTCACAATTGGGAATATTTTGACCCCGATAAAATTTGAGAATACCTAGACCAATTGGGAATTGGGCTATTGGGCTCAAGGTGAAACATTTCTACTTCACAACTCTGCCTGTTCTTGTAATCTGATACTCTGGAAATGGAAGCTCTATAGTAATTTCAAGGTGCTAAAGAATCAAAATTTGTCAAACGGTCTTGCTAACATGTGTCATTAGGGTAAATTTTAAGTAAGTTTTGTCTAGTTGTACAAAGTGTTGAAAATCGTGTTTTTACAATTTTTAACACTGAAAACACAATTTTTAATGTTACGTATAACCAGACAAAGTTTACTTAAAGTATACCTTAAGGGCACATGGTAGCAATTTGCCTTTGTCAAAATTTCAGTTGCTATGCAAAGAATAAGGTCTAATATGAGTTTTAAGCAGAGAGTTGCAGAAAAGCTCTATTTTATGTGTTATTTCTTCTTCCCTCTATTCATTCGTTTCCTTCCATTTTTTTTCATTGAAAAGATTATTCTGTACATTGTTAGCTGGAGAACATTAGAGAAAGATCACTATGTACATTGTTAGCATAGACATTATTATACATAATTGGGTTATGATTGACAAGCCCTTCACTATCTAATCCTGATTTTGCCTTAGCGGTAGCGGGTCAATTCATTCTGGGCATTTTTTGTGGGCCTCAATATAGCCCAAACCCCTTCTCTCAAACTTTGGGCCAGAACTTTCGGCATTTCTGGGCCCCAATACTTGTTTTCTCCTTCCTCTTTTTTTTTTTTTTTTTTTTTTTTTTTTTTTTTTCTTTTGACTTAGGCAATTAAAATTGTTCACTAGACCAAGGACCTTTTCCCAATGATCATGACGTTGATCCGACGTAGTCGAAGTCAGGGGTTCAATTCGTGACTGCCTGCGAGAGCGTGATACTTGGGATAGATAATATCTGCTACTTCTGTCGTTTCTACTCTATAAAATTTAGTCTACTAACTTACTGACTCTCTAACTTCCCCTCCTTGCTAACAATACTTGTAATTGATCCCTCCTCCAAAAAAAAAAAAAATATATTGTTCTTTAAATTCGTATTACACCAATTTGCCATATTTATCACTAGTCTTCTAGTAAAAGTAGTATTACCTTAGAAGCAATTTAAGCTTTTATTCTCGGCTCCTTGTCTCCTAATGATGTGTTTAAATAAAAGATTTGGTGATAAAAAATAAAAGCAAAAGAAAAAAGTAAAAAAAAAGATAATAGAGAATTTTTTATTTTGTTTTTTTTTTTTTTACATTTTTTTTTTCTTTTGATAAATTAGAATTCCAAACATAAGGGATTGACGCAAATATGGATATATATGGTTGACTATGTGATTCACCAGAGTTCTAGGAGCTCGCAAAAGATTTTGTAGATGACTAGTATAGCTGGGCTCTTCATGTTTTCGGACCATTCTGGGGTAGATTTGGATCAGCTCGTACTTTTATCAAGCCAGTAGTAGTGGTTGATTTCTCAACTATGAGGCTACAACTCTCTCTTTCTCCTCTCCCCTTTGGTTTTATTTTTATTTTTTTAATGTCTATATAAGAAAAAAAAATAGACAAGACAACAGGAAAATTTGAATCTTGAGATCAAAGTTGAGGTTTTATTTTTATTTTTTTTATGTCTATGTAAGAAAAAAAAATAGACAAGACAACAGGAAAATTTGAATCTTGAGATCAAAGTTGAGAGACGAACTCGTGTAATGTGGTAGCGGTGCCCCACCTATATCCATGTATGTCGTCATGAGTTCAACTGATTCTCCTCCTCTCCCAAACTTGGCCATCCAATTTACTAAAAAAAAAGTTGAGTGACCAACCAACACCACTTAGACTCACAAGATTAATAGTGTCATACTATCTTAGACATGTCTAATGTTTCTCATCTGTGAATGATGATCAAACTACCCATCCCCAAACTATCTACACAAAATGTTCGGTGTTTCAAATTCAAGCCAACGAATTCATGCTTTTGACATGTGGAGAGAGAGAGAGAGAGAGAGAGATGACTGGAACTGAGAAGAATGTGAAGAGGCGTTCCAGTTGTCTCGAACTTTGTATGTACTCTTCAAAATTAATGTAAATACACTTCTTCTTTTCCGAAATAGGCTTGTTTCCAATGTAGAATCAATTTTATTCTAACCTTTGTATCAGTGATTCAGTATTCGCAATAAATATTTTCGTTTACACTGGAATGGAATGGTTTTACGACTATTTCGAGCCCACCTAAATATCCCAAACTGGCCATGGCTGAATCTAAAAGAAGAAGAATAGGTGGCTGGTTGAAGTATGAAACTGTAAACAATGCCTGCTGCATTAATGTATTGATTTATGCTTTGCGACCGCATGTAGTATACTGAAATGTCAAGGCCCCGTTTGTTTCGCGAGATAAACCTATGAGATTGAACTGGTAACCCGTATTGTGTTATTCAAATGAGAATTAGGATATGCAATCCAACCAGAAGTCCTTATCCTTTATTCTATAATCTTAGGAGGTAAAATAAGCAATCCAATCCACGTTTCTTATCCTCTTATCTCATCTTGCAAATCAGGGGCTAAGTTTAGCATGAACATAGGACAGGTCAAGTAGGGGATTAATTAATACAAAGTCAATTGCTTTTGTTTGTTTTTTTTGGGCATGGTTGAGGCAATTGCAGCGGAGCCAGCAGCCGATGGCCTAGTAAAAATGGCATTACTTGGGTCTTCACATGAAGAAAACGACTGCCTCAGCTAGCATTCATACAAGCAGGCTAGAAAGTCAATGGTCAAGGGAGCAAAAACATCTCATGAATATACTGTATAATAAACCTTTCCTATATATTTCTTGGCTGAGCAAATATTTAATTTTGTATGTAAATCACATGGATGTAGACAGAATTTAATTCTGTGGAATTTTCTAGGTTTTTGTCTTCATGCTTAATTCTATATGTAAATCACATGGATACAATATTTAATTGTACTGAATTCTCTTTGTTTTTTGTTTCGCTAATTGTCAACATGCTATGGTTGTTATATACCCACCAACCAGATTTAATTTCTGTTAGCAATTGATAACTTTAAAAAAAAAAAAAAAGACTTATAAATTATGTTGTGTTTGGCAGCTCTGGAATTCATATCTTGATATTGAAATGAAAGAAAATTTAGTTTGGTTTTTCAATATGATCTTCATGCTGATACCCTCATCTTTTCCTGTCGAACATATTAATTGATGATGCAGTGAATTTGTACGTCTTTTTCGACCTCTGATGCGAATGGTTGAGTAGATGAATCCTCCTGCTTGGGACACCGGTGTAGTGCCTGTCAAAGACACTCCGATACCAAAGTTAGGCTAGAGATAAATGGGCAGAGTAACAAATGCTCAAGGGTTGATGTCTCGTACCTCTATTGAAGATGATGACTGTTCTCTTTATAGGGAGGTTGGCCGGGAGTGTGACTTAAATTGTGGGCACCTTAATAGGAGAGATGATTGTGCCCCCAGATTGCGCATCAAGGATCGTGGGGGCTGTGCCATGCCTTAGGCCTCATAAGTCATGCCCCCAGTCACGGACGAAACTGCTTCCATCATAGGATTGTGGAGGCCGACTATCAGGCGAGAATCTCGGAGTACGTGCCTTAGTGGCGGCGCCTAGTGCGCTATTCGTGCTCTGTCCTTGAAGGCTTGTTGGCAGGCCTAGTCAGGAAGTTTGAGGGTGAGGGTTGGGGATGCAGCTTGGGCTCGCTTGGTCTGCCCATTGGGAGCAGACTAGCTAGACTTGTTCTATTATTAACTTGCCTGGTCTGCCCATTGGGAGCAGACTAGCTAGACTTGTATTATCAGATACCCCCAATTCCCTTGGCAGCCCGGGCTGGCTTGTGGGAATTTCAAATAGCCGCGGGACGCCACCCCTGGGGCGCATTTATGGCATCGTAAACCGTCATGATTACTAAATTTGCCGAATCGACGCGATTCTTGGTGCTTCTGCCACATGGCCTTGCGGGGTTGGTCCCCGTACATCGACTGGACGTTACCATTGTCGACCGTCCGATCTAAGAGTCTTGGGCAGATATGCGTCGCTGATTTCGAAACGAGGGGGCCTATAAGACCTTGGCGGTTCACTAAGGGGCCCCCTATTTTGCACATTTCCTTCGAGTTATACAGTTAAGCAACTCTCCCTTCCACCCTTTTTCTTTCCGCCATTGTTAGTTGCTTGGAGTAGCTTCGAACTTCCCCTTCCACCTTAGTATATTCCAAGGTACTGTATGTGAGGGTTTATGTTTTGGCTTCTGCAGAGGGTGGTCTGGTATTACGAATGGAGGATTAGGGCTTCACACCCCCTAGGGTTCGTGGGTAATCCTTCCCTTATCGAGTCGGTGTATTGGGGCGTTCTAGAGGCATTTAGAGCAGTTTTTGAAACTCTTCATGAGATCAAAGACCTTAGGACTATAAACCCGCAACCAATCAACCGGCTCTAAGTGCACTGCCTCAATGGATTTGGATAGGGTAAGACCAAATGAGGCTTCAAGTGCCTCCGTGAATTACTTTGGCGCTGACATTGAAGATGTCACCCAAGAGGTGAGGTCTGTGAGGGCAAGAAGCCTAATGGCTATTGTGGACGCCTTTGGGGGTGCCCCTGTGGTGGAGGCTGAGGGAGTTAGGTCGCCCTCTACCACAGACTGTAGGTACGAGGCGAGGCACATAGCCTCCATCCTAGATGGGGCAAAGATGAGAAAGCTCTAGTCTATTTACTAATTTCCATCCTCTATGAGCTATAGAGTCCCGGGGAGTGAGGATAGAGCATGCTTTCCTTGTCCTGGAGAAGTTATGGTGTTTGAGAGTGCACTGACAGGGGGGCTGAGGTTCTCAATTGCTCCTCCCATTAGGGGAGTCCTGAGTAGGGCTAGGCTGGCTCTAGGGCAACTTATGCCCAATTCATGGCGTATATTGGTGGCCTGTACAGCCCTATGGCATGTCGCTACCAACAGGGAGGAAGTCTTGACCCCCGAAGACTTTTTCTACTATTATAAAATCATTAAGAGCGATGGCCTCGGTTGGCACTAGTTCTCAGCTCGAGACGGTCAGCTTGCAATAATAACCGACCTCCTAGTCTCCCACAAGCGCTGGAAAGAGAAGTATTTTTTTTGTTTACGGTGAGGGTATAGAGATTGTCTATTGGGAGGACGTGACTGACCAGACCCCTCGCATACCCAGGCAGTGGGGTAGACAAGGTAGGAAGGGTAAGCGCTTTTCGTGCTGTCATACTTGGGTCCACTTAAGGTAGGGGTCTGGCCATTGTTTTATTTTTTGCTCAGCACGTCTTCCCGTGTTGAAGGACGAGTCAAGGACAAATCGGGTAGCGAGGGTGAGGGAGCACCCAATCAAGCTCTGGGCGCCCCTGGTAGCTGGTGAGAGCTTGGCTGCCTACCTCTTAGGTTCAGACCCTTCCATCGAAGCCCTTCGCGCTGAGAGGAGTGAGTTTGGTAAGTTTGTTGCAGCTGCTTTTCAATGCATGAACTGACCTCTGCCTTGTTCTTTTTGCAGGACAAGAATCTACCATGGGTTTCGATAAGAAGAGCATGGGGTTCGCAGCAAAAAAGAAGTTCGAGGAGATGGAGAGGGCGAAGGCCGCTGGGGAGAGGCCAAGCAAGCATCCATGACCCAGCTCTGTGGGGAAGACCGCCAAGCCACAGTCTGACAAGGGCAAGGGACTGTCCCCCAAAAAGGGGGCAAGGTCGCTTCTACCAATCAAGCACCCAACCAGACCTTTAGATCTGGGTCAAGCATGTAGCCCCCTGCTGCCACGACCCCGGCTCAATCCCCTCCTGGCCAACATGGCTAGCCTCTGATAGTGGAGGACATCCAAGCTGCTTGGGAGCGGATGTAGAAATTTATTATCCAAGAGGACGCTGCCCCCTTTGCTGAATGGTCTAACAGCCAGCTGACAAAAAGAATGAACCATGATGCTCTTAAGGTGAGGGTCCTAGCTAATTTTACCCTTTCTTTATGACTGCTCTGCCTCGGTACTGATCTGTGGGTTTTTTTTTTTGTTTTTTAGCTCCACGTCAAGGCGCTCTGTCTGTCTACACGCTTGAAGGCGAGGATGACTAAGAGCTCAAAGAAGGGCCAAGTCATCGAGTCCTTGACCGAGACTTTCAGTGGTTTAGAGAAAAAGGTCAAGGATGCCGAGGCGTCCAAGTCAGTTGCTAAGGTAGAAAAGACTGTCCTCCTAGATGAGTCGGCAGACTTAAAGAAAAAGGTTAAGGCGTTGACCTTTAACTCCCAAACATTTAAGGCTGTAAAGAATTCTCTAACCTCAAGGGTGGCCGAGCTGAAGGGGGAGCTCAAGGTCGCTTATGAAAGGGCCATAGAGGAGTTCAAGGCTGGGGCGGCCTTCGAGGAGGAGGTTGGCGAGGCGTGCATGGAGGGCTTCGTAGACACCAA